>JAODAL010008999.1:0-30000 GCA_025379985.1 Phyllomedusa bahiana
ACAGGCGGCAATGGTTGTGGTGGGAGGACAGGCGAAAAGGTCAGGGCAGGGGGGCAGGGTTCGGAGACGAGAAGCTTTTACCCAAGGTTTTTGGTAGGAAAAGGTTTAATGGAAAACGGGGAAAGGGTTTTTCAAAGGCACGGGGCAACAAAAAAAACCAGGGGGGGAAGTGAGGTTGGGGACCAAAATTAAAATAGGGGACAGCGCCCGGAAATTTAGCCAATTACCGGCGACTGCCCTTTTAAATCAACATAAACCCGATGCCGGCGCGCGCTAGGGGGCGGGGCAGGGCGCTTTCCGGGCCCAAAGCAGGGGAGGGGAGCGAAGGGGGGAAAGCGGGGGTCGGTGAGGAGACGGGACGGAGCGCCACGGGGGGGACAGTGGGACCCGCGGCGGGCCCCCGTCCCCGGGGGGGGCCCTGCCGGGGGGGGGCACGGGTGCGACCGGGGGGTCCTTTTGGGACCGGCCGGGCGCTCCCCGTTACACCTAGACGAATGTACCCTCCCATTGCAGCCTGGGCCCATGGGCTACTCATCGGGGGAAAGAATCAGGCATTCGGGTTTATGTGCGGAATTTTGAAACCTTGCTCCGGAAAATCGGGTTCCCATGATTGCAGCCTACAATCAGGCTTTGCACCATCTGCCCCAAACCTTTGAACCCCCCCCCCAAATGTTTCAAGTCCCTATGCAATCCCGGGCCCAAAAAACCTGAGTACCCCTTCCCAAAGGATTAAAGTGGACCACACCCCCGATGCCTAAGAGTGGGAGGTATGAATAGTTCGGGTTGCCGTGACATGTTTTCAGGATGGCCAAAAGGCCTACCCAGTGACCAACAGGGCCCCCCAAAGTAAGGGGCAAAAAAGGGTTGATTCTAAAATTTAGTTTTGTAAATTTTGGGAATCCCTCGGGGGTGGTCGAGTCAGACCGGGTCCGATTCTTTCCTCGGTTTTCCGAGAGTTTGGAAAGGGTGTTGGGGGTTTAGTTTTTGGGCCCCCACACGCCGTACCTTTCCCCAAAGCTCTGCAAAGGTAGAGAGAATAAAGGGAAAACTCTCAAGAAAAAGTTTTTTAAAGTGCCCGCTGAGCCCCCCTTCCCCGGGGCCTTTAAACTTCCCCCCAATTTGGTTCTTTCCCACTTTAGGCCCCCCCACAAAAAAAAACCCTTGGCCAAAACCCCATTTGAGTATTTTTGGAAACCCCCTCCTTCTGTGTTTGAAAGTCGGGGAGACGGTGGGGGAAAAAAATATGATAGGATTTTACAATTTGTGATTGAATTGCCCAAAAGGGTTTTTGACAATTTGCTTTGCTGCGTCTTTGTTGCTTCAGAATCTACGGAAAAAAGGGGTTTGCTTTGATTTAAAACCCAGGAAAACCGAGTTTTATATAAAGGGAGGCACAAACGGAGGAAATTGCCTGGGGCCCGTTTTGGAAAGGGCCCCATTTGGGTTTTATCCTGTTTCCCCCAGGGCAGTGAAATTGGGGGGGAAAACCCCCACATGGATTCAGGGTTTCTCAGGGGAAAAGGGGGCCCCCAGTGACAAAATAAATTGTGTATACCCCTTTTTTTTTTTTACCCTTAGAAAAAGCTGGAGTAAACCTTCTGGGGGACAACACCCAAAGCGTAAAAACCCTTTTTAAAGTGATTATTGGGGAAAATTGCCCCTCAGGACCCCCGTCTGTCAATGGGGAGTCGACCCCACCATGAGGCCTCTGTCGGGGGACAGTTCAAATCTGTTTTGGGGACTCTTTCTGGGAAGGGAAAAATGTTATTACTGGCTGATGTGGGGGGGAAACCGGGCAAAAGAGGGGGATAAAAACCCAAAAGGGGGCCCACAATGTAAGGATAAAAGGGGAAGATCCTTGCTATTTACGAAGGGACATTGACAAGAGGCCCCATCGCAAGGGAATAACGGTTTTTTCCCCAAGAGATGTTTCCCCACTTTTCCTGAATATTAAAAAACCCTTCGGCAGGGATAGGGGGCAAATATGTTTTAGGGCATTTTAATTTTATATAAACCCAAATGCTGGGCCCTTTTAGGGGTTTAAAGCCCTTTTTAAAAAACGACCCCCCCCGCCGCCATCCCCACGGGTAGCCCCAGGGGGAAAGGCAATTTCAGGAAGAAAGTAAAAGAAGTAGCCCCAAAACCCCCAATTGCCGGGGGGAAGTGTTTTTTCTATTGAAACCCCAAAGTTTCCCCCGGGGAAAAAAACCTGTGGCAAAGAAGGGGTTTAAAAATTAACGGAAAAGGGCCCCATAAATTAACTTTTTGGGTGTTTGGCCTGTGCGGGGGCCAAACCCCCATTGGAAAAAAACCCCCCTATCACCAAGTTACTGCAGATAATACGGGAGTGTGTTATTAGCCTGTTGAAAAAGCAAAAATGTTTCTGGATGGGGAAAACAAATTTCCCTCTAGTACGTTTAAAACCCAAAGTGAGCCCCCCCGGGGGAGGTGTGGGTGGCTCCGGGGAAACAACTTGTTTTTCCCCCAATTTCTACGAGGGGGGATGCATTTTTTGGGGGCCCTTCTTCAGGGATTTTGCCGGGTTTAAAACTGACTAGTGGAAATTGGTGAATTTTCCGGGAAACCCCCCGGGATGCCCTTTTGGTTTTTGTGGGGGAAGGGGGAAAACTGGGAAGCAATTGCCAGCCCCCGGGAAAGGGGCCCGTGACTTTAACAAAGCTTTCCTTTCCCCTTAAAGGGTTTTACCCATGGAATCCAGCCCCCCCCCCTAGATGCCCCTCGAGAGGAAAAAAACGAAAGGGGGCCCCCCCAGTATTCCGGGGATAGACCCCAAGGGTAAAATTAGATCCCAATTGGGAGTGCCTGGGGGGGAATCCCGGACCAGTTCAAAGGCAGGATCAGATTGTGCGGGGCTTCGTTTCCTTATTCCCCAAGTGAAATCAAAAAGGGAATGGGGGACTGGATTAATTATTTTACTATAATCAGCAAAGGTTTTTTGTATTTTCAGTAGAGATGGGGTTTCAAGGAATTATGAAGAATTACCCCCCAAATTTGGAGGGCCTTAAAAACCCGTTTTTGCCATCGATTGGTGCTGGTTGAGAAGGAGGATTTTTGGGGGTTGATAGGTAAAGGGAATTTTTTCCCTTTTATCCCTGACAAACGGGAAATTAAAAAGTGGAAAAATTCACCATTGCCCGGGGAAGATAAAAAAATTTGTAAAAAGGGAAACTAAAGGAAAATTTCAGGATTTGGAAAATTCCCGGGGCCCTTCCTGGCTGACTGTTTGGGGGACTGGAGGTGGAAGCGTTTTGGGTTACAGCAAGTGGGCTGATACTGCTAGAATTTACTGGTGGTGTTACTGTTTGTGCTGTGCGCTGGGGTTCCCCCTCTACAAAATTATTGGCCCGGATAGTGCAGGAGGGGGCCACCTCAGGAATTTTCCCTTTAGGGCATAAAACAAGAACCTTTAATGAAAGATGTGGGGGAAAAATTCCCAAAGGATACCCCCACCTATCGGGAACCCCCAAAAAAGTATGAACCCAAAGAGTCAACTCTTTGATTTAAAGGGCAGATCGGGGGGGAGGGAAAACCCCCACTGTTAGGGTTTGGGTCCTGGAAGTTGCGGGGTTGAATTCCCCCGCAAAGGGGGGTTTTCCCTTTCAAAACCCCTTCTGAAGAAATCCCACCCTTTGTCCCCGTGTGAGCAGTTTCCAAAGGTCCATCCCATTTATTTTCGGGAAAGGAAAATTTAGGGACGGGTGGAAAAAAATTTTGGTTTTTGGGGGGTTTGGTAAAGGGGTTTTAAGAGATTTGGAATAATATTGTATTGTATCATAACTATGAAATCCCAAGCTTTTCCCCTTTAAAAAGGTATCTCGGTTGAGCAAAATTTCCATTTTGTGAGGAATAAATACAGAAAAATTTGGAAAAAGCTTTTTGGGAGGGTTTTGCAGTCCAGGATGTAAATTTTGTTATCTTTTCCCCCCAGGATTTTGGAAATTTTGGTTTTTCATCTCCCTTCCTTAAGTTTTTTTTTCGGGAAAAACCCAACTAATTTTGGGGCTATGCATTCCAGGGGACTTTTTACTCGGGAGACAACATGGCCCAAATTTGAAATTACCAGAAGCTCCCAAAAAATATGGACTTAGGTCCGTTCCTCTGGCCCCTTTTTGCACCTGCGCTTGTTGATTACAAAATCATAAAAAATATGGTGTAATGCATTTTTATTGTCAAAATTTACTTGGAAAATAAATTTAGATCTAAACCAGAATTTTGCGTTTTTGACTCAATTTCTATGGGCCCGATACATTTTCCCCCGTTTGGGGTTTGGGGTACCGGGACAAACGGGTGACCCCCAGTGTTGGCCCAAAAAAACCCCCGGCCCTGTTTCTGATCCTGAGTTACATCTGTATGATCATGCCAGAAAAAACCCCAAAACTTTGAGTTCTGGTCGCCGGCCACGGCCGTTGCGAGTAAAACCTTTTTTGGCCTTTGTGTTTACATTTGTGTTTTCCTTGTGGTTTAACTGGGTTTTTTTTCCCCTGCCCATCTTGATTGATTTTCCCGGGGCCCCGCCTTGGCCAGGAAAACTTCCAGGCTCCAGGGTTTTAACCCGGCTCCCTTTATCTGGTGATTGACGCCCCTACCCCCCTATTTGGTCTTCTGTTTTTTTCCTCCCATTGCCCTTTTCCTTGTTTTTCCTGGATGGTATTTAAGGGCCTTTTTCTGTTCCTCCTTTGCTGGTTATATGGTCCTTTTCTGTCTTTTGCTTACCTTTTTATTTTTGGGGCCCCCGGTTACCTTACTTTGCTTTGGGTCATTTTTTTCTTCTGCCCTTTTGACTTTGTACCGCGTTCCCCATAGTTTTCCGACTTGGTTGCTTGAAGTTTTAAAATTGGGGTTTTGGGATTGTTTTTGTCTGGTCTTGGGGGTTTTTTTCCCCGGGTTTGTTAGTTTCTCAGTCTTTGGTTGGGGCCCCACCCCATTAAGGAGGGCGGGCCCCCCAAAAAGGGAGGGACAGGGGTTGGGATCGTGTCAGGGCCCCAACGTCTGTGTCTGTTCGTGCGCCCCCGGGCAGGGGTTCCCCCCACATTTTAAAACCCGCCCCTACCCAAATCAACTTCCCGGCGAAATTTAAATGAGTTTCCCGGCCCCCGTCGGTCAATGATCGCTTGGGCGAGTTGGAACTCAGCTTCAGGGCATGGCGGGGGGTTTTTTAAAACAATTTTCCCGCCGGTGTGGGGTTCCCCTTTTAAATAACCCGGGAAAAGGGCTTTCTGCCCCGTCTGTGCCCCCACCTGCCCCTATGTTTGTGGTCCCCAATGTCCGTTTAAATCTAAAAAAGCTTCTACCCGGGCCGCTTTTTATGGGAAAAATTTTAAAGGGTTCCCAAACCCTTTTGGGGGAAACTTTTTAGTTTTTTTTTTTCGCTTCATTTTTTTTCCCATGGAGGTGAAAGAGTGGGGAGTTGTTTTGTCTTTTCCCCCAGGGGCCCAAACCCCAGGAATTTGGGGATTTGCTTTTTTCCTTCTGAAAACCCCGTGTGGGATCAGTGGACCAATTTTTTTTAGCTTTAGGTGGTTTATGATAACCCCCCAAAGGGGGGGGTATGGGCGAGGCCCCCTTTGCTATTATTCAGCAGGGCCACCGCTCAGGCCCAAAAATTTTCTGTTTCCCAGTTTTCCCCAATGGTGCCGTTTTTACTGGGTGGTCGGGGCCCAACCCCTGAAAACCCCCTTTTTAGAAAGGGCTGTCGGATGCGGTTTAAAAAAATTTCTATGGGGCAGTCACCCAACTCCCCAGACGCTGAGTGACTTTATGACTTGGGGTGTGTCTATTTACCCGAAAAATTAAGGGGAGAGGGCAGGGAAAAAAAAGGGGGGGTTTACTTTCGCTCAGGGCAGACTTTTTTCCCTAAACCCCCCTTCTACCTTCTTTAAAAATTCTCCTTTTCCACCTTGGGCACCATCTTCCCCCCAGTTTTTGGGAAGGGAAACCCCTGGTGTTGGGTTTTGCATCTGCTGGGCCCCCAGGAGGGAGACACCGGGGTTTGGGGAACGCTTTTTTGCCTCTATTGTGGGGGGAAAACCCGACCATTTCCCGGAGACTGTCCGATTAGACCCAAATACCCCAAAGGGAAAACAAACGTCGGAAGGTTTTCCCGGGAAAGGGAACTTTAGTTTTCCAAAGGGACCTTTCCCAATTAAAAAACAAGTTTTTTTTTACCGTAACCTTGGTTTTAGTTTAAAGGGCTCTTGCCTGTAAAGCCCTGATTGTTCGGGTGGGTGCTGCCAGTTTTTTTCAGTTTTGGTTGTTGCTAAAGCCTTGGGGTTTTGGAAAATTGTTCCCCTGTGTTCTCCCTTTTGGGTTTTGGGGTTTGATTCTAACTCCCTAACCCAGGGAAGAAAAAATTTTTGGGACCGCAGAGGGGCACTTTGAATTTTTTGGGAGTTCCATTCAGAAAAAATTTTGTTTTTTTTTCATGGGAAACTCGCTGCAGAGGGTTTTTCTTTGGGGTTTCCTTGGGGGGGTTTCCGGGGCCCCCATAAATTTCCCGTTTTCGACTGGAGGAACCCCTGAGTTGATCAAATGGGGGGATATGTGTTTTTTTCATTTATGGTGGGGTTTTCCCCGGTGTGTGTTTTGTTATTAATTTCTCATGATATGTTTAGAAAGTAATTCTGGGTTTTAATTATGTCTGTGATGGGGATTTGGGTTTCCCGTTTTTTTGGTCTCCACCCCCGGCCCGATTATGGCACTACAGACCTATTTCCCCGGTGCAGGGGGCAAGGTTCCCCGGAACGAGGGAATTTTTTGCATCGTATATTGAGGAACCCGGGAAAAAAAAAATTCCTTTCCGGGTAAAGAAAGGTTTCAACCCTTTAATTTTTAATCCCGTGTCTCGGGCGCCGATCGCATATTCTGCTTCTTTGAAACTGTTCCCCTTTTTCTGGAGGATGATTTCCACCCCCAGGGATTTGCCGTGAAAGGGGTTTTAAAAATTTAAAAAAGAAAAAGCCGGGTTTAAACGGCTGTGCAAAAGTTGGGGGTAGGAGTCTAAGACTCTAAAAAACGCCCAATTTAAAAATCAAAAAAAACCCAGTTTTAAAAACCCCCCCCAACCGACCAAAGTATGTCCGCCTCGAGTCTCATTTTCAAAACATGCCACCAAGCTGGAAAAGGAAAGAGTTCACCCGGGGCCATTTGCTTAACATAGAGGTCTGTTGGGGGGTCCGGTGGCCCCTCATAAAGGGGGGGGGTCTGTCATGATCATTGGCCCGCAAGAACCCCCGCTTTGAGTTTTTGGTCGCCCGGGCCCCGGCCTTTTCGAAGGGAAACCTGGGGTTTTTTTACTTTGTGTTTACATTTTTGTTTCCCAGTGTGAACTTTGGGGTTTTTTCCTCTTTCTATCTTGATTTATTCCGGGGGCCCAAAGGGGGGCCCCAAAGGGGGCCCGGAATCTTCCAGCGCTCCCCCGGGTTTAAAAAGGCTCCTTTATCTGGTGATTGACAGCTCTACCTTCCTATCTTTGGGCTTTTGTTTTTCCCCCTATTGCCTTTGTCCCCTTTGTTCTCCTTTGGGGGTATTTAAGGCTTTTTCTGTCTCCTCTCTTTGCTGGTTTTTACTGGTCCTTTTTGTCTTTTTTTTTACCTACTTATTCTGTGCCCCCCTGGTTTCCTTACTTTGCTTGGGGGAAGTTTATTCTTTGCCTCTGACTTTGTACTTTCTTCCCGATAGTTTTCCGGGCTTGGGCCCTTTCTTGACGTTCCCTATTTTGTTTGTATTTTTTGTTTGCGGGCTTTTTGTTTTCACACTGTTTTATAGTGCTCAGTCTTTGGGGGGCCGTCCCATTAAGGAGGCGGGCACCCCAAAGGCAGGGACAGGGGTTTGGGACCAGTTTCAGGGCCCCCACACTGTCTGTGTCTGTTTCGTGCGCCCCGACGGGCCCTTACAACATCCTATTTTTATTCGGCAGAAACTGAATCACTATTTTTTTTTTGGGTGGTGCAGTCATTTTTTTTACATACATAAACTTTCCCCGTAATGATCCCGAGTTAATCCGGGATTATATGCAGAAATGCACTCACATTTGTTGGTTTCAGTCACTGTTTTTATACATTCATTTTCTTATTTCCCGTACAGATTTGAGTTTTCATCCAGTTTTTACCCGGGGTGCTCTCACTTTCTGCTGGTGCAGTCACTGTACATACATTTCTTTTCCTGTACTGACCCGAGTTTCATCCCGTATTATTTCTCCAGGGCCTTTCACTTTTCCCATTTGTTGGTGCAGTCACTGTGTTTAAAACAATTTCATTACTTTTCCTGTACTGATTTCTGAGGTTTCTTTCCCGTATTATATCCAGAGCTGCACTCCCCTTTCTGCGGGGCAGTCAATGTGTGCATACATTTCCCTTACTTATCCTGTCCCGATCCTGAGTTTTAAACCCGTATTTTTACTCCAGAGCTGCAAATCACTTTTGCTGGGGCAAATTCACTGTTTTACTTTCTTTTAAATTTCTTTTTCCTGTACAGATCCTGAGTTACATCCTGTTTTCCTCCAAAAGCTGCACTACTTTCGCTGGGGAGTATGTGTACCCTACATTTTCTTATATGTACTGATCGTGAGTTTACATCCTGTATAATACCCCCGAGCTGCACTCAATATTCTGCCGGGGCAGTACTGTTACATACAATACATTACTTATCCCTGTACAGGATCCTGAGAGTTACAATCCTTGTTTTTCTTTTAATAAAAATTTTAAAAACATAACAATAAATAAATACAAAACCTTCACCGAAAATTGCTTGAAGCCAATATACTAGGACACTGCACTCATCACGGTTTTACTATTCACCAGATCCAGACCAACACTCACTCCCCCACAAAGCCAACAGATTTACAACTAATTACAAATATTTTCGACTACTATAATACAATATATAATTACAACCCAAGATGCCCTGGCCCGGTTGTATACAAAGAAAAAAAAAAGAGAAAAAAAAAAGAAAAACAAACCTAACAACAACAACAAAAGCACACCACAATTTCTCTCTTTTTTTTTTTTCTTCCCCTTCCTCCACAACAAACCAATAAGAAAAAAAAAAAAAAAACACCAGCACACCACAATTTTTTTTTTCTTTTTACATTCTTTTTTCTTCTTTTTTGGCCCTGAACTGACCCTGCATCCCATGCCCCCAGCACATGTTGACAGACGTCCGTGAATCAGTCCATATTTTTGGTCTTTTTTTTTTCCCCAAATGTCCCCCAAAGGTCCTCGAAAGCCCATAAACCCCAAGACCCCTCCCCTTTTCCCCCCACCCAACCTAACTCTAAAGCCCAATCCCCAACACGAAATAAATATACAAAAATAAACAAACTACCAGAATATATAATATACAATAAAACAATCACACACTCAGTCTTTCCAGACACCCCAAAAGCCCAATTTCAGCGCCTGCAAGGCCTATATCCTCACACAGTCACCAAAACAAACGATAAATCTTACAGTGCTGAATCAGCCCACCACCAGGCAGGGAGACGACAAGCTTGGGTACTCCAAAGGCAAAGCCCCTCCAATGGAAATAGGCTCTACTGACCCCGACCTCATCATACTCCAGAGAGCGCACCTTCACCATTTCACCGAGATGTCCTACCACCTCATCCACGGAGGATTTTCCCGCTGGCGTCGATACTAAGCACCGCGCGTGACCACTGTAGTACCTGACCACTTAAGCTAACTAAAATAACGGCTCCGTCCCGAACTCCCAGGGTGTCTGAATGCTCCATAGGCCCCATTCCGTGCATAGGAGATGACCGTCCAAGCCGGGGCCAGCAATGGAGCTCCCCACCCTGTGTAAACCGCTGGTTAAAGGGACAATAAAGCAGAAGTGGTCCATGGCTCTTCACAGCCGGCCACCACAACTCTACCTCCTCGCAAGACACCCCCCCGTCCCTCAGAGCCCTACACTTCAGATTGTCCCCTCACACACAGCTTCCCATGAGCAGCGCCAAGCCAAGTCCCAAAACTTCGAGAGGGATCCTGATAGAATTCAAATGTCGCAACCCAACCTCCAGATCCCGCTTGGGCAGTTCCCTGAGGTGCCAAGGTATTCTGAAATGGTCAACAGTAACCCTTTTGTCAGGATATTTCCCTCGACTGAGTCCTGATTTCCCTAACATCCCCAGACCCCCCGACGCAGAACCTTTCAGAACCAGAGCAGCGTAGGCTGGGAGATGCCCCACGAAGCTTGCCGCAAGTCCTTCACTTGCGCCTCCTGTCTCCCAATTCCTGGAAGAAAGGGGGCTGAACCATCCCCGACAGGATAATAATCGCCACGGAGGACCCTCACTTTTCCAGAGGCAGGCAGGTTGATCTTAATAAAGTGTTTCACAAGGAACACACAGGGTTGACCTAGAGACCCCAACCCTCCTAGTCACCTCGTACGGAAAGTACCTCCCTCTTTGAACTAGGTTCAGCCCTATTCCCCATAACATCTGGAAGAACCAGAACTGTAAACCCAGTCAGATAGTTTCCGGCAAGATGCAACACATTGCCCAGAGATACAACAGCAAGAGGAGCAGTATGTTTTTGATAATGTTAACACCTTTCCCTGAGTGTCAAAGCCCCAAAAAAAAAACCCCCTTCCACTGATTCCACCTTCTGAGCGCTATCTTAAGCTGCTATCCCAGTTTGAGTGGGGTAATCCCCTTGCCAAATTCAAATGCCGGGAAACTTTTGCTGACTCCTGGGGCTCTGGAAGGGTGTCCGAAAGATCAAAACTAGGAATCTCCTCCATCCCACCGAGACTCTCACACTTATCCCAGTTGATCATGGGACCCAAAATGGACTCCAGAGTAGACCTCTACCTCTGACAGCCACCCACTCCGCCTCCCCTTTCTACGAGGACACGAAGATGTACGTCAGTCACGTAAGCCCCCACCCCAGAATTGGCCTCCGGATCCCCACGGTCCATCCCGACCCCCAGCCACTGATCCACAATCCGTCCACCTAAGGAAAGATCGCTAGCAAACACATACGTAGCGGGCTCATGAGCAACCCTGGCCGAACCCCAGAACCCACCTCAAAACAGGCGGCCATCCAACCGTTAACAATTGGGAAACTTCTCCGTCCCCCTGCGTACAACACAATCTTAAGCCATCACAAACCTCCCAGACGGCCATAGCACAGGAGGAAACGGACCAGAGGTATCATATCTTAACATGACAAACGCTTTTTGTGCCTGATCCAAGGACGAGCAGGTACCGCCTTCCAGTGACCCCCCCTCCCTCTCCAACAGCTTTCGCAGCCCCCTGGATCACAGCACTAAACGTTACTGCGACCTGGAACTGAGCAGTTAACTGGGCCCCTGAAGGAGCTTGGTGTGTCAAACTTCACTCAACCGATTAAACAGCCACCTTTGCCAAATCTTCCTGTCCCACATTGAGCAGCTCTATGGGACGACCAATTCTCATGTGGGACGGATCCTTACCCTTTGACAGAAGCACCAAAGCTGACCTCACTCATTGACTATGGCAGAATGCACTGCGGAGAAGACAACTCATTTATTACCTCCAAGTCAAGAGGGGACCAAGGTGTCCTTAAAGGTCTGTCTAAAACCTCAGATTTAAACCATCAGGACCTGGGCGATTTTTGGAGGGCGAGCCCCTCAAATCACAGGCTGATTTCCACCTTCTCGATCTCCTCTAGCAAAACATCAGAGATGTGTCTACTCCCGGTTCATGGAACAGTTTCAGCCAGAAAGCCGACATCCTATCCCGATCAAGATCCCTCCTTTGTCCCCCCCATGAGATGTGAGTATAGGATCTGGACAACCTCCAGGATCCCCTGATCTAACCTTCTCCAGGGACCCAGTACTATCAAACGTCCAGACACAATCTTAACTATTCACTGACATCTTGCCAGTTTCTGTAAGTCGTGCGAGCGGTACTATCCCATAATCCCCTCAAAAACCCAATAATGCGTGTCTATCGTACTGACACCTCATAGCAAGGACTTTCACTCTGGAGATACTCCTCCCGGAACCCCCACTCGAAGACAAAAACAATCGAGTTCTCCTCAGCACAGGACCCTGGTACAGGCGATACCTGCTCAGGCTCCTGAGGCTCCAGAGCAGGCGTGAAGAACTGAGACACCCTTTGTTTGAACATCTCCCACCACTCAGCCTAACTACTGCACAGACCCATCAATGGTACCTTCTCCTGAAAAAAATCGCAAAGACGTCTGATCTCCGCTTCTTCCACGAGAACGAATTGAGCCCTCCAGTAACCTCTCCCATACGGGGGTCTCTGTAAACATTCAGAGAAAACAAAATTAAACAGTGGTCAGCAAGAATTCCACCTCAACAGCAGACACCGCTGAAGATGATGGCCTCCTCCTCCTTAAATGAAACCTTCTATCCTAGACCTACAGCCACCCCTATATAGTGTGAACCCCGCGTGGCTGGATTGTGCGTGATGTGGACATCCACCATACAGCCTCACTAGCTATGCTATCCAAACGCAACGCTGTCATAAGTCAGCTTGTCCTCTGGAACCTCCCCTGTCCTGGGGTCCTCCATGACAGTATTGAAGTTCCCTCCAAAGACCACCTGCCGACTTGTAAAAGGATAGGGCCTTATCCCTTCATAAAGAAACACTTCCGGTCCCACTTGGACTGGGGACCACATAATGTTAACTAGACGAAGTTCCTTTCCCTTCATGAGGACATCTAACGAACAAAGCAACCTCCCCATTTCTAAAATTCAGTCTCTCCGTCGGCATTGTACCGTGCTGTAAAAAGTACGCCACGTCCGCAATAACGCTCGGCTGCAAAGACCAGTAGGAAGGCTCCGCGCGCCACTAACCCTTTTATCCATAAATACTGCCCGCTGAGAAATCTGGCAGACCTGTCACCTGCAGAAAAAGAATGTCTGCCGTCTAATCGGCCGAAAATCAAATGCCCGCAAACCGAGTCCACGATCTGACTTAATGCTTGGCAACGTTAATGGATGCCAGCAGACAGCGATTGGGCGTCGCCATCTGGGGTGAGTGAAATTAGAACGGCTTACTTCTTCCCCTCTGCCCATGCCAATCTCCACAATCAGACGATGGTTTTGTCCCTTTTAAGGACACAGATGTTCCATATCCCCTCGTCCTTGTCCACGTGGGTCTAGGCCTCATCTCCCCCTGAGGACAAATTTTTCCCCAGCGGGAGGGACTTCGGCGCCTCCCTGTTAGGCCCAATGTAAACTGCAGCTTCCGAACCCTAACCCCTTTGCCCCCTCCTCCGATGAGGTAGCGATGTCACCAAGGGCAAGGATACCGGTTTGAGAGAACCAATCAGAGGGGGGTTCCGGTTTACCTACCTTTGGCATCTGGTGGTTGGGTAGAAGACCTTACATCCCATTTCTTTTTAACCACCTGCTTCCTCTCTATGCCATCTTCCTCTTTCCGCCATACCATCGCCATGACCATGGGGCGTGTTAGAGGAGACGGCACCTTCCTCTTTTTGGAGCCTCCAGATTTCCTCATTCAGTTCACTATCCTTTGGGGCCTTAGTGGTAGCATCAGCCTCAGGAGCGGGATCAGGGTCACCCTAGAATCCCCAGTTGCCTGAGGACCCCGAGGTTCGGCCCATCTCCGCTCTCTTATGGCGCATTTCCTGACGCCTTAGTTGGGCATAGCGTCAACTGCTTCCCTTTTCCTCACTGCCACTCACTTCCTTCACCGCTGCCAGCCCCCCCCCCAGCAGAACCAGCCTCATGGCTTTTCTCCCGCAGGGGTATAGACGCAATGCAAAGGAACGTGGACAGGCGCTGAAACGGGTGTCTTACCCAATTAGGTCACATAAGTTGACAACGAATCTGTGCACAGACAACACCAAGGTGACCTACGGCCCCAACACAATGTGCACTTCTGCGCGTGCAGCTGGCACGATATTTGTGTGGGCTGCCACATCTGTGACACATGCTTCGGCTGACCCTGGTCGAAAACTGGATGCGATTCCTTCCGAGAAGGTAGCCAGATGGTATATGGGTTAACCGTATTCCCCGAAACCAACTGAGCTTGACCATAAATGTCCAAGCCCCTGACCAGATGCCAATTCCGTCCTGTTCTTTTGAGGACAACCCCACCACCTCCCCGTATCGGCCAAGCCACTCATGAAGTCAATACAAAAGAGTGACACGTAGACGAGTTAGAACAGTCCCCCTCTCACGTTATTCTGACGAGACACACCGCCCTGACACAAAGAGTCTCCGCCAGCCGGGACCTCATCCTTTGCACCCATGGTTCGACCAAAGACTCAAGGCCCTCCGCCGAACAAAGCTGACAAATCGAACTCAATGGGGTCACATAGGGATGAATCAGGCATAGATGTTCCTTGCCTTGAAGCCCAACTTTAGCAGGAGCTCAGACCACCTTTGCCCTTGGTTGACATGTATCATGCCCAACCCACCTCAGACGGACTACATTCCCTACGGATACTACCCTGCCCAGAGCTGTCGGAGAGACCACATTGGTCTTGCCCGCCCTTTTGCTCTCGGAATGCTGAGAGGCCATGCCTCCCTATCCAGAAGATAGATCAATCCTCCTTCCCTCTACATTGATCGATCTCACACCTCTCCTTTAGAGCCTCCCAAAGATGTCGTTGCAAAGTAGCCGTCCCCAGAATCCCAGAGGACAAGGAGGGACCCCTACACCACCCCCAGCCGCGACATTAGCATAACTGTGCGTACAAGGTGTCATCCACAGCTGTGTGAGGCAACCGGACCAGCCCCCCTCCCTCCACACTGCCCCATGTCCCTCCACCACCCGACCTCCATAGCATCCAAACCACCTTCATTAGTACATATCCGTGTGCCCACACTTCCTTCCCCACCACCACTCACACACCATCCTAGGCCCCCGATAACAACAAATACGTTTCCCCCTCCATCCTCCCTCCCAGGTTCTCCCCCACATTCATACCCCTCCCTCATACTGCCGTCCCGGTGGAATTGGGTGCAACCATAATGGTGGGTACCCTCAGCATCCTTTGGACCTGGGGCCAGAGTGACCCCCACAGAACAGGCCCCGCAAACCCTTTTGACGGGCCAGACAAGCCAGCTTACCCTGCTTGGGGGGGGGGGTAGATGCACTCCACCCCTCCTTTACCCTCTCGCTTCATCCGGTAACCCATTTTTGTGGCGCCTGCTGATCCAGTGCTGAATGGCTGCTGATTCCCCTTTTCCTGGCGCCGTCCTCTGGACCTCGCAGCAACCAATACAAAAACAGGGGTTTTAAGTCCAAGTCAAGTCCTTTTTTGGAGGCGCAACCGTCTCAGCCCACGTGGCCCCTTCACGCATCCTGCTGCCCCGAAGGACCAGCATCATCAGAGTTGGAGAGCCCCATGGTTCTTGAGCTCCACACCGGCGCCCCGCCGCTCCCCCCTCCGCCTCCCGTTAGGAGCAGCTTTCCGCGCCAGATCCTTTCCTCTACCACTTCCCATACCTTACTGTCCGCTCTACAGCCCGGAACCTCCCCCAACCAAGGGACACTATTACCTATTACGCGCCCATCTCCCTCCCTGCTACTGCAAACAGAGACAAGCTCCCTCGCCATGTGGATACCTCATTCTCTTCTCCCAGCCCACCTGCAACCGAGTCCACTGCAGGACATTGGCCTGGGCTTGAGAAGCGGGGCTCCTACAGTGGGCTGACCCCGCGACCCGCACCCAAGGGGTCCAGGGAGGGGGGGGGTATACACGAATTTTTTACCTGCTCCTCGGTGCTTGGTCATCTATAGCTTTTTTCTTACTGCCCCCACGCGCCTCCTCTGGTATCTCACTCCAAAGCACAAGTCCTGGGAAACGCCACTGGGGACCTCCAGGATCTGGATCTGTGCCATTAGGGCCCCTCCCCGGGCTGCCGGGCTCGCTCTCAAACCCCCGAGCCGCCAGTGCGGCATGGTGGACAATCGCAGCCTGCTAGTGCAGGAGCCCACTGTACGCGATTCGGCAGGCCACCGCAGTGGAGAACCACGTGGCCACTCTCATCATCAATGTCCTCCTCCACTGCAGGGTCTTCCCCCACCTGGCTGCGCGGCGGCAGCCCCATCCGCCTTCTCCCTTCCTCCTCTGCCATCTCCTGGAAGCTGGTCCCATCATTAAAATTACTCATTAAAGGGCTGCTTCTCATCCACCTCAGCATGTTCGCCGTTTCCTCCAGTTCAAATAAGGCCGACTGGAGAGCTGCTTCACACCTGGCTATGCAGCCCCTCTTCTTTCTTTTGGGGGCCACCCCAAGCTGGGCCCCACACTGCCAGCTACATCTCACCCGGAGCCTCCTCAGGGTCTTAACTGGCCGTCTTCATACTCCGAGGAGACACATAACACGTGAACCATAAGTGGATACCGATTCCCGAGGCCTCCGGCAATGGCCCCACGCCTTCCTCATCTAAATCAGCCTCACCCCAGTGAGTCACTCGGCTTGTTCTCCGGCCCCGGAAGGTCCAAACTCACCCAGCTTGCAGCAGACAGGTCTCCTTGCTGATGAAAGCCTTGCGGCTTTTTAAAAGTCTCTTCAGACTCAAGGCTACAGAAGCCCCATTGCTGCGGCTCCTGCCAAGATCTTCTTACCCCGAGTCCTACCATGTAGGCTAACAAACGCTGGCTTCTCCTGTCCTCCGGCCTAGCTGAGACAGAGCCCGGGTCTTGATTTGCTCACTCATCCCAGCAAAACTCACCCCTCCCTGTGGGAGAGGAGGACAGGATGACCAGGCAGGCGGAACAAACACACACAGCCAGCATCAGCACACAAAGCCGCCCGTCCTCCTCAGAGAACAACACCCACAACTGATTGGCTGCACCTGACAGACCTGCACCTCACTATTCTGGCTGGTGCAGTCACTGTGTACATACATTACTTATCCTGTACTGATCCTGATTAACATCCTGTTTTATCCTCCAGAGCTGCGCTCACTATTCTGCTGTGAGGGTCACCTGTACATATATAACTATCCTGTACTGATCCTGAGTTTACATCCTGTATTATACTCCAGAGCTTGCACCTCGCTATTCTGCTGTTGCAGTTACTCGTGTTACAATACATTACTTATCCTGTAACTGGACCTGAGTTTACATCCTGTATTATACCCAGAGCTGCACTCACTATTCCTGCATGGTGCAGTCACTGGTTACATACATATACTTAACCTGTTCTAATCCTCGAGTTACATCCAGTATTATCCTCCAAGCTGCACTCACTATTCTGCTGGTCGCAGTTCACTGATGTACCAACATTACTTATCCGTACTGATCCAGCAGTTTACATCTGAATTATCCCTCCAAGCTGCACTCACTATTCCTGCTGGTGCAGTCATCAGTACATACATTACTTATCCTTTACTGACCTGAGTCACATCCTGTATATACTCCAAGCTTGCGCTCACTATTCTGCGGTGCAGTTACGTTCATACATTACTTATCCTGTACTGATCCTGAGTTACATACTTTATTATACTCCAGATCTGCACTCACTATTCTGCAAGGTGCAGCACTGTACATACATTACTTACCCTGTACTGATCCTGAATTTATATTCCTGTATTATACTCCAGAGCTGCCTCACTATTCTGCTGGTGCAGGTCACTGTACATACATTACTTATCTCTTACTGATCCTTGAGTTACATCCTGTAATTATCCTCCCAGAGCTGCACTCCTATTCTGCTGGTGAAGTCACTGTACATACATTACTTATTCTGAACTGATCCCGAGTTACATCCTGAATTAATCCTCCAAGCTCTGCACTCACTATTTCCTGCAGGTGAGCAGTCCCTGTGTACATTACATTACTTTCCTGTACTGATCCTGAGCTACATCCTGTATTGTTCCTCCAAGCTGCACACCTCACATATACATCTTGTCAGTCACTGTGTAACATACATTACAATTTACTATCCAGTACTGAACCTGAGTTACGTCCTGTATTATATTCCAGAGCTGCACTCAGTGTTCTGCTGGTGTCAGAGCGTGCTCTGCTTGTCCATGCCTGCACTTTATTAACTCTGTTGATTTGCATGTGTTTCCTTTACGTCAGCCACTGTTTACTAATCTGATATAGAGACGCACAATATCCCATCCCTTATAGGAGCTTAGTTCATCTATCAGGGTTTTATCTGAGAATAAGCTTGCTGACTGTTTCCAGTAATAACCAGTAGAATTGTGATATCATCTCCAGTTTTAAAAAAAGAACAAGTTGTATTAGAAGATTAGCATAAGAAGTTACACAAGGTATTAAGGAAGTGGCTGACGTCTCTTCTACTTCTCTGTTTGTGTCGGTCTTGACTGATTTTCTGGCATTGCATTCTTGTATTCGGATGAATAGAACAATAGGTATTACCTGGATATGAGAGTATTTGGAACAGTGTAGCAGTGCGGAGAATTTTAGTGCAGAAACTCTATTTTTAATGGGGTTTCACATTAAATACACTGAGAACAGTGTTGTGTGGGTTAGTAACGGTGGGTGGGGGTAATGGCGTCCCGGGTCAGTAATGGTGCTGGGGGTAGAGGGCTCAAGTAGTAATGGTGTGGGGTAGTGGGGTCCTCAGATCAGTAACGTTGTGGGATCGTGGTGCTCCTAAATCAGTGCGTTGCTGGGATCAGGTGCTCCTAAGATCAGTGACGTTTCGGGGTCAGTGGGGTCCTAAGATCATAAACGTTTGGGGGGGTTTAGTGGTCTCCTAAAATCAGTAAATTTTTTGCTGGGATCGTGGTGCTCCCAATCGTAATGGTGTGGGATCAGTGGCGTCCTAAGATCAGTAAAGGTGCTGGGATCGAGGGTCTAAAATTGTAATGGCGTGGATCAGAGGCGTCCTAAGTTAGTAAGGTGTGGGATCAGGGGCTCCTAGTCAGTCGGTGCTGGGGTCGTAATGGTGTGGGGATCAGTGGCGCTTCAAGGATCAGTAATGGTGCTGGGATCAGTGGCGCTTCAAGGATCAGTAACGGTGCTGGGATCAGAGGTGCTCCCAAGATCGTAACGGTGTGGGACGTGGCGCTCCTAAGATAGTAATGGGGGGGATCATGGTGCTCCAAGATCAGTGCGTTGCGGGATCGTGGTGCTCCCCAAGATCAGTTGGTGGGGATCAGTGGGGCTCCTAAAATCAGTAATGGTGTGGGCAGTGGTGCTCCTAAGATCAGTGACGTTTTTCTGGGATAGTGGCGCTCTAAGATCAGTATGGTGTGGGTCGTAATGGTGTGGATCGTAATGGGCTGGGACGTGACGTTGTGGGATCATAGGCGCTCCTAAGATTAGTAATGGTGCTGGGATCAGTGGCGCTCCAAGGATCAGTAATGGTGCTGGGATCAGTGGCGTCCCAAGGGGCAGTAATGGTGCTGGGTCAAGGCGCTCCCAAGATCGTTTAGTTGCTGGGGGTCAGTGGCGTTTAAGATCAGTAATGGGGCTGGGATCAGGGCGTCCTAAGATTAGTAAGGCGCTGGGATCCAAACGCTCCTAAGTTAGTAATGGTGGGGATCAGTGGTGTCCTAGATCGTAACGGTGCTGGGATCAGTAATGGTGCTGGGATCAGTGGCGCTTCAAGGATCAGTAATGGTGCTGGGATCAGTGGCGCTTCAAGGATCAGTAACGGTGCTGGGATCAGAGGTGCTCTAAGGGGTCGAACGGTGCTGGGATCAGGACGTTGTGGGCAGTGGCGCTTTAAGATCAGTAAAAAGGGGCTGGGATAGTGGGCTCCAAAGGACAGTAATGGTGCTGGGATCAGTGGCGCTCCAAGGGTCAGTAATGGTGCTGGGATCAGAGGCGCTCCTAAGATCAGTGAGTTGCTGGGATGTGGCGTCCCAAGTTTTGTATGGGCTGGGATCAGTGGCGCTCCTAAGATCAGTAATGGTGCTGGGATCAGTGGTGCTCCTAAGATCAGTGACGTTGCTGGGATCAGTGGCGCTCCTAAGATCAGTAATGGTGCTGGGATCAGTGGTGCTCCTAAGATCAGTAATGGTGCTGGGATCAGTGGCGCTCCTAAGATCAGTAATGGTGCTGGGATCAGTGGTGCTCCTAAGATCAGTAATGGTGCTGGGATCAGAGGCGCTCCTAAGATTAGTAATGGTGCTGGGATCAGTGGTGCTCCTAAGATTAGTAATGGTGCTGGGATCAGTGGTGCTCCTGTGATCAGTAATGGTCCTGGGACCAGTTACCATCATGAGATTACTGGTGGCCCTTGAATCAACTGCACTCCTGGGATCAGTGGCGCACCAGGGATCAGTAATGTTTCTGAGATAAGTAGTGGTCCTGGGATCAGTGGGGGTCCTGGGATCAGTGGTGGTCTCTGGGATCAGTGTCGCCCCTATGATCAGTAATGGTCCTGGGATCAGTGGTGCTCTTATGATCAGTAACAGTGCTGGGATTAGTGGCTCTTCTAGGATCAGTTATGGTCCTGGAATTACTCCTGGGACCGGTAAGGGTGCTGAGATCAGTAACTAACTTGAGATCAGTTGCCTTCATGGCATTGGTGATGGTCCTGTGATCAGTAATGTTCTTGGGATAAGTAGTGGTCCTGGAATATGCGGCACTCCTAGGATCAGTGTCGCCCCTATGATCAGTAATGGTCCTGGGATCAGTGTCGCCCCTATGATCAGTAATGGTCCTGGGATCAGTGTCGCCCCTATGATCAGTAATGGTCCTGGGATCAGTTGCCATCACGGGATCAGCAGGGATCTTTGAATCAATGACACCCCTGGGATCAGCAGCACACCTGGAATCAGTAATGTTCCTGAGATAAGTAGTAGTTCTAGGAACAGTGGTGGTCCTGGAATCTGTGGTGCTCCTAGAGGATCAGTAGCAGTGCTGAGATCGATGTTGCCCTTATGATTAGTAATGGTGCTGGGATTAGTGATCTTCTAGGATCAATAATGGTCTTGTACTTAGTGGTGCTCCTAGGATCAGTAACAGTGTTCGGATCAGTGTTGCCTCAATGATTAGTAATGGTGCTGGGATTAGTGGATCTTCTAGGATCAATAATGGTCTTGCACTTAGTGGTGCTCCTGGGATCACTTGCTGTTATGAGATCAGTAGTACTCCTGGCATCAGTAATGGTCCTGGCACCAGTAATGTTCCTGGGACCAGTAATGTTCCTGGGACCAGTAATGTTCCTGGGATCAGTAATGTTCCTGAGATAAGTAGTGGTCCTAGGAACAGTGGTGGTCCTGGAATCTGTGGTGCTCCTAGAGTATCAGTAGCAGTGCTGGGATCGGTGTTGCCCTTATGATTAGTAATGGTGCTGGGATTAGTGGATCTTCTAGGATCAATAATGGTCTTGTACTTAGTGGTGCTCCTAGGATCAGTAACAGTGTTCGGATCAGTGTTGCCTCAATGATTTGCAATGATGCTGGGATTAGTGGCTCTTCTAGGATCAATAATGGTCTTGCACTTAGTGGTGCTCCTGGGATCACTTGCTGTTATGAGATCAGTAGAACTCCTACTGTTCCTGGGATCAGTAATATTCCTGGTATCAGTAATGTTCCTGGGACCAGTAATGTTCCTGGGATCTGTAATGTTCCTGGGATCAGTAATGTTCCTGGGATCTGTAATGTTCCTGTGATCAGTAATGTTCCTGGGATCTGTAATGTTCCTGGGATCTGTAATGTTCCTGGGATCAGTAATGTTCCTGGGATCAGTAATGTTCCTGGGATCTCTAATGTTCCTGGGATCAGTAATGTTCCTGGGATCTGTAATGGTCCTGGGATCAGTAATGTTCCTGGGATCAGTGGTACTTAGGGGATCAATGGTGTTCTAGGGATCAGTGCTGAAAGAATCCTAGTGCACGATGTCTAGTGATCCTACAATGTATCTTTCCCAGAATAACTTCTGCAGGGGATTACACAATGATGACTGTTCTCCTAGTTTGTAGCTGTTAATTGTACCCAATAACTGGTTAGATCCATAAAAAGTTCAAGCATGTTAACCAGGTACAACTCACAACTAGAGATGAGCGAACAGTAAAAGGTTCGAGTCGAACTTTGAACAGTGGTTGTGTTCAGTTCGAGGTTCGACTCAAATTTAAACTCAAACCCCATTAAAGTCAATGGGAGAAGATGTTCTGGTTAATTGTTATACCTATACAGATGAGGAGAAGCTGGAATTACCATCCATAACAGTAACCTGGATACATAGAACAACTTAGTGAAGAAAATTGGCTCTAAGAGGGACAGAAAAAAATTGAGAGGCTAAAATACTTCATTCCTTTCAGTGGTTAACCGAAAAGATGAGGACTGTGTAGATATAGGAGGTGCAGCGGTAGCAGCTGCTACGGGGCCACAGGCACTGCGAGGCATTGCTGACCGCTCGATGTTTTTGCCGACGGACCAGCTTCTTTCTCCTCCTCTGAGGGCATCAGCGATTGGCCGTCACAGGAGACAAAATCATCCTCTTTGGCCTCTTGATCTTTTGAAATGGCTTCTGTTCCCAACCGCATTGTGTGATCAAAGAGCTCTTCAGAATATGGATTATTTGGAGTGGTCTGTATATTGGGTTGTGACATTTGGCCCGTGTTTGCTTCAGGATGGAATGATGATGATGATGATGATGAGATTTGTGGCCATGACTGAGTGGAAGGGGTAAAACCGCTGGATGCAGGGACTGATCACCAATGAAGAACAGAACATCGTCGCTGTTCAGTAATGAGATGCACAGGGAACTGAGCAAGTGATGACATTTGTTATTTACTTTTAATTTATTTTTGCCAATAAATAGTGGACATAATGATACAGTCCAAGTTATCATTTTTTGGCATTAAGAATATCCCAAGCACCTTTTTACTTTCAATCCTAAGGACAAATTGTCCCTTTTTGCATTGCTGGATATATATCTGTATGACAATAGCGCACAGTATATTTGAAAGGTATTTCACCCCCAAAACTGCCAAAAATGAACTTTTCTCCACTCAGTATAATTTTCACCAATCACCCATTATCTAGAATATATTTCTTTGTATAAGAGAATTGGAGACGATGTGTTATAAAATTATTTCACCCCTAATACTGGAAAAACAGAACTTTTGGGCACTGAGTATGATTTAGCAAATCCAAGCACTCTGTATGATATATATCCATGTATTTGAGGGAGTTAGGGCCCATTTACACGGCAATGGAAAAATAGCGGTCAGCCATGGAGGGGGGGGAGGGGGTCGGCTGTTCTCCCCGATGAGCGGAGAAAAGCCCTCCCCCATCACATTCACTGGCACATAGTCCGTCCGAAAACTGGACGGAAGAATGTGCATGTTGAATGTGTTTCGGGCGGCCCGCGGGTGGAAAAACCACCGGAGAAAAACCTGTGCAGTGGGGACTGCTGCATGGGTTTTCCATAGGAGCCCATTGTGCTTGTTTGCGGCCGGTTTTTCAGCCGGTCTGCTAAACCGCAAACCATCTGAAAAACCGTCTGCAAACCCGTGCCATGGGGACATGCCCTTAGACATTACGTGAGCCTGCAAATGTCACCAAATAACAGCTTCTGGGTGTGGGAAAGATGCAGCCAGCAATACCAAACTCCCTAACTATTGCTAATTAAAAAACTTGTGCCTGCATGCAAGCAAGCAGACAGATAGCAATCTGTAAAGTACAGAGTGAGCTGAAAATGGCATTCAGAACTCAATACAGTGAAATATATATAAAATGGTCATGTGTTTTTAGTAATGAGAGCCCTTCACCTCAGCGATGATGTTTTTGACACTTCTAATCTTGATTGGATGGCCCCCAAAAATGAAGAAAAGTGATAGGATGGCCGCCAAAAGTGCAGAAAGTTGATTAAAACTATTAAAATAGTGTGTCAAATGCCCTGGGGAACTCGAACATTTACTTGAAAGAACAGTAAAATGTTTGGTTCGAGTATGAAAAAATCGAGATATTCGAACTTAACTTTTCTCGAATTGTTCAATCAACACCACTCACAACCACCAGGGGCCACATATAGGAAATTGTTTAGGTCTAAAACTCACTCTTTTGCCCATAGTAAACTATGGGCAAAAAAGTGAGTTTTAGACCTAAGCAGGTTCATACATGTGACCCCAGGTGTTACCTGGTTTTACATAGAATTGCAAATACATCTTTAAATCATCAATTAAAGCATCTTTATGATGCACAAGCTATGGAGCCCCAAAGGGTGAATTATAATGGAATGCTACCCGCTAAAGGTCCTCATTAAAGTTGCTTGAATCTGTTTGGTTCGAGTGAACTTGTAAAGGAGTTTCAGTTCAGCTCCTAATCTAGCCCCAATCCTGACCATTACTTGTAAGTGGTGTAAGGGTTAGGTTGTTTTTCCCTGGTTAATTTTCCTATTTCTTGGTACTTATGGTCCCGCGGGGGCTGTTGTGCTGATGTCACTTCCATTCCATCACATAGGTAACCCTAAAGTGATGCAAAGCTGGAGGTCACATCAGACGGGAGCGATGTCAGAGTGACTGCACCGCAGGAGCAGAAGCGCCGGCCAATGGGTAAGTTAACCCATTCAAACTAAGAAAAAAAACAGAAAACTAAAACCCTAACCCTAATTCAAGGTTAAAGGGGTTTTGCCAAGATGTAATGTTGACATGGGATCCTCCAAAATGGGCATTTAATCACTTTTCTAAATATATGTGATAACACAAAGTGAAGCCTCTGAGAGCTACAGCATTGCTCGGTCCCCCTTAGTTTCCTGAAAGTTTACATTAGACACGACCAGGACACTGACAGGAGCTGATCTGGCCGTGCTTGCATGTTTGCACTTCTTATCTGATGACTGGGAACATGAATGAGCTTGCAAGGGGCTGGGGAGAAAGTGCAGTCTATGAGGCTGTCTGCTGTATAGAGAATCCACTGGTTGTAATGTAATTATTTGAGTGAACATTGCAGACGCTCCCTGATTTCTTGCTCTCTGCTCTCCCTCTCCCCCTATGACACTGCATGCTGAGTTTATCTTCTCTCCTGAGCAAATAAGAGGTACGGAACTCACTTCTTGGCAAAACCCCATTAAGGCTAGGTTTAAGGTTAGGCTTAATAGGGAATATGAAGGAGCTTGCAAGGGACTGCGGAGAAAAAGCAGTCAATGAGCCTGTGTCTTTTGTATAGAATCCACTGGTTGTAATGTAATTATATGAGTAAACATTGCAGAAGCTCCCTTCTTCCTCACTCTCTGCTCACCCCCCTCCCTCTCACCCCTGCAGCCCGTCATGACTCAGCATGCTTTGTTTATCTTCTCTCCTGAGCAGATAAGAGGTAAGGAACTCAATTTGTGTCAAAACCCCTTTAAGGTTATGGTTCAGTCAATGTTTTAGCTAATATCGTCAAGAATCGATCCTGGTTGGCCTGAATTCAGGTTGAATTTGGCTTTGACCCACATCGGAAGCACAACACTAGTGCCCAACATCCTAACAGGGGGGACAACTGGAATCTAGAGCTGTGTGCAGAGCAGCACATCAACCAGGGTGGTCTACACCGGAGGGTCTGCAAGTGCTGTTATTACTTTTGCCCCCATTTTCAGGTGTGTGTGGGGGTTTCTGATGAATACTGTGCCCCCATTAGTTTATTATTAGAGATCCTGAATGTTCTAGTGTTGAATCTCCTTCATATAACAGACTGAGCTCTGCTTCTTCTCTACACGCACCCCCTTCTGGTTCAGGTTCTTTATAAGGCTCCATTGGAGTTTCATGCAGGGTGCGGTAAGCGGTTACATTTTAAGCTGTTACATTCTTAGTTCAGTTCATTGACTTCTCTTTCTTACAGATCAATGTATTTCTGGCAGGTCCCCAGTGATGAGAACACTTAATAAGACAGAAGAGAAACAATTTATCTTTAACATGACGCAGACGCATCGATCCTGTCTCACTCATAACCTGTATGGATGTAGTGAAGACTTTTAGTGAATAGCCAGTAATACTTAAGGACATGTTTAATTAAAGGGGTTTTCTCATCATGCTGTTTCACAGAGTCACAAACAGCTTCAGAGTCACACTGCAGGGTCAGACCGTGGGTGGTTCTATAGCAGTGATTAGAAATTTAGATCCTCTATAACCAGCTGAGAGTTACAGTTACATAAGTGCAGGAAATTTAGGGCGACATGCATGAATGGGGCTGCACCAGATATCTGGCGTGTTTTCAGCCCGATATCAGGCGCACCTGATTTCGGGGTGTGTGGCAGGGAGGCGGGGCGCACTAGAACCTTGGCTTCGCTACGGCATTTCTAGGCGCATTACAGCTCGAACAGGTAGAGCACTTTCAAAGTGCTATTCCTGAGCCAGAAATGTTGCCCTAGCGCTAGAATGCGCCTGATTTATGTCCCGCTGTAATGTTAGGTGCATGAAATTTGGCGTTAAGACGGCAATTTTCATACATGTTGCCCTGATCTGTAAGCACACAACGCTACAGAGCTGCAAGGAGTAAAAGTGCCTTTCAACGGTAATGAATTTAATCTTATTAGAGATAAAAACTCAGCTTCCCATGACCATAGTTCCTGCTCTCTGTCTAATCTGGAAGTGAGATACGAACGGTAACCTAGAGACACTTGTGAGCACTCAGAGAAGATAAAATCTCTCTTATCTGCTGACCAGGGCAATATCAAAAGAGGAATAGACGACATTGAAGAGCAGTGCTGAGTTAGTGGGAGTAGACTATATGCTGTGATATCCCATACACTTCACACACAGAAGAGGAGATCCTGCTCCCCTCTATCTTCATAATACACCCTTAGAAGCAGCAGCAAGGAGGACATTATAGAGCAGTACTGAGCTAGTGGGTGGAGATGAGCTGCTATGATGTCTCCCATACACTGCACACAGAGGAGATCCTGCTCTCCTATATATCTATAATACGCCCTCAGAAGCAGCAGCATGGAGGACATTATAGAGTAGTACTGAGCTAGTGGGTGGAGATGTGCTGCTATGATGTCTCCCATACACTGCACACACAGGAGAGGAGATCCTGCTCCCCCATATTGCTATAGGAGACGAACTGCTATGATGTCTCCCATACACTGCACACACAGGAGAGGAGATCCTGCTCCCCTATATCTCTATAGCAGAATGGAGGACATTATAGAGCAGTTCTGAACTTGTGGTGGAGAGGAGCTACTATGATGTTTCCTATACACTGCACACACAAGAGAGGAGACCCTGCTCCCTTATATCTCTAAAGCAGCATGGAGGACATTACAGAGCAGTACCGAGATAGTGGGTGGAGACGAGCTGCTATGATGTCTCCCATACACTGCACACACAGAGGAGATCCTGCTCTCTATATCTCTATAGGTGACTAGCTGCAATGATGTCTCCCATATTGTACACACATGAGAGGAGACCCTTCTACCTTATATCTCCAAAGCAACACAGCAGAACTTTTAATTCTATGTTGATTAATCCCTGTACCTTTAAATTGGGGTCACCATTGGGACCTCACTATAGGGGGTACAGCAGTAACAGTTGCTATGGAACCCTAAAGCCTGGCGGAGCCCCAAAGTCCCTTCTGTCATGTAAAGAATACACATTATTATAAATGGTAGGTTGATAGATTTTGCATTGGAGCCCCAGAAACTGAAGTTACTCCTCTGGATGACCTGAGTGTCACATTGAGGTGGTCAAGTCCTGTCCTAGTTCGGGGACAGAGGGAGGGATCGGCACCAGGAGAGTGGGTATTATGGGGTATACTCTATTATTATAGTATTATATTATTATTATTATTATTATTATTATTATTATTATTATTATTATTATTATTATTATTATTATTATTATTATTATTATAGTATTATGGGGTATACTATATTATTATAGTATTATTATTATTATTATTATTATTATTATATTATTATTATTATATTATTATTATTATATTATTATTATAGTATTATGTGGTATACTCTATTATTATATTATTATTATTATTATTATATTATTATGGGGTATACTCTATTATTATTATTATTATTATTATTATTATTATTATAATATTATTATAGTATTATGGGGTATACTCTATGGGGTATTATGAGCCCTGTCAGCCCCTGTTACGCTGTTACTTCATTGCTGTCAGCATCTATGTACCATAGGTGTGTTTTGGCTTTGACACCCTTGTTTGATTAAGGCTGTTACCGTTTTGGTAGGCTGCTCATGTTTCGTTGGGTCTAAGCCACCGTCCTTGGCGATCACTGCCCCCCCCCTTCATCATAGTGAAAATAGAAAAATGCGGCACACAGTGGGATTTTTTAGTGGAGCCGTCTGATTGCAGGCTCCTATCTGTTCAGACAGGTACCTGCTGCAGGGGCCACAGCTGGGAGTCAGAGCAGCCTGCGATCCAGGTCTATGGACAGATGCAGCAGAGCTCAGTCTGTCGTCCGGTAACATGAGGACAACAGCGTTTATTATCTGAGGGTTTCTATAGAATTGTAGATTATTACAGGGGTCGGTCTGATAATGCAGCAGAGCTGAGCGCGTCACCTGCTGCAGGTAGAAGAGAAGCGCTCTGGTTAGTGCTGCACTTCACATTCAGGTCATGGTTACAATTTACCCAAGTCTCAGTGACTCAATTCAGATTAACTCAAACCAAATTCTAGCACAATCTGAAGAAATGTTGTCCCTAACCCTATTCATCATTCTAACCCCAACCACAATGTAGGGACAGGATTAGGGAGGATCTTTCCTTAAATTTCTCCAAAATTTATTATGAAAATTATTATAATCAATTTGAATTTTACTGCGACCCAAAACCAAACCCTAACTCCTTCCTCACCCTGACGAGTGCACTGAGCTTAACTCCAAAAACAAATCCTGTGTCAGGGGTCAAACGGAATATTTTGACAAGTTTGGCCGCAGGACTGTTGAACTGTAGAGAGAGCGATTAGAGTTCACCAATTGTATTGCAATAAAGATAATCCATTTGCTGTATATGGGAGAGTGCTGATAACACTCTGCTGTATATAGGAGAGTACTGATAACACCTCTGCTGTATATAGGAGAGTACTGATAACACCTCTGCTGTATATAGGAGAGTACTGATAACACCTCTGCTGTATATAGGAGAGTACTGATAACACTCTGCTGTATATAGGAGAGTACTGATAACACCTCTGCTGTATATAGGAGAGTACTGATAACACCTCTGCTGTATATAGGAGAGTACTGATAACACCTCTGCTGTATATAGGAGAGTACTGATAACACCTCTGCTGTATATAGGAGAGTACTGATAACACCTCTGCTGTATATAGGAGAGTACTGATAACACCTCTGCTGTATATAGGAGAGTACTGATAACACCTCTGCTGTATATAGGAGAGCACTGATAACACTCTGCTGTATATAGGAGAGTACTGATAACACTCTGCTGTATATAGGAGAGTACTGATAACACCTCTGCTGTATATAGGAGAGTACTGATAACACCTCTGCTGTATATAGGAGAGCACTGATAACACCTCTGCTGTATATAGGAGAGTACTGATAACACCTCTGCTGTATATAGGAGAGTACTGATAACACCTCTGCTGTATATAGGAGAGTACTGATAACACCTCTGCTGTATATAGGAGAGCACTGATAACACCTCTGCTGTATATAGGAGAGTACTGATAACACCTCTGCTGTATATAGGAGAGTACTGATAACACCTCTGCTGTATATAGGAGAGTACTGATAACACCTCTGCTGTATATAGGAGAGTACTGATAACACTCTGCTGTATATAGGAGAGTACTGATAAACCCACTGCTGTATATAGGAGAGTACTGATAACACCTCTGCTGTATATAGGAGAGTACTGATAACACCTCTGCTGTATATAGGAGAGTACTGATAACACCTCTGCTGTATATAGGAGAGTACTGATAACACCTCTGCTGTATATAGGAGAGTATTGATAACACCTCTGCTGTATATAGGAGAGTACTGATAACACCTCTGCTGTATATAGGAGAGCACTGATAACACCTCTGCTGTATATAGGAGAGCACTGATAACACTTCTGCTGTATATAGGAGAGCACTGATAACACCTCTGCTGTATATAGGAGAGCACTGATAACACCTCTGC
>JAODAL010008999.1:35000-113660 GCA_025379985.1 Phyllomedusa bahiana
GCCCACCAGTGGAGTTGATCTTTGGGACCCACCAGTGGAGTTGATTTGTGGGGCCCATCAGTAACGCTGATTCTTGGGGCCACCAGTGGAGTTGATTCTTGGGCCCACCAGTGGAGTTGATTCTTGGGGCCCACCAGTGAAATTGATTCTTGGAGCCACCAGTGGAGTTGATTCTTGGGGCCACCAGTGGAGCTGATTCTTGGGGCCACGAGTAAAGATGATTCTTGGGGCCCAACATTGGAGTTGATTTGTGGGGCCCACTAGTGGAGTTGATTCTTGGGACCCACCAGTGGAGTTGATTCTTGGGACCCACCAATCCACCAGTGGAGTTGATTCTTGGGGCCCACTAGTGCTGTTGATTCTTGGGGCCCAGAAGTGGAGTTGATTCTTGGGGCCACCAGTGGAGTTGATTTGTGGGGCCCACCAGTAAAGCTGATTCTTGGGGCCCACTAGTGGAGTTAATTCTTGAGGTCTACAAGTGGAGTTGATTCTTGGGGCCCACCAGTGGAGTTGATTTTTGGGGCCCACCAGTAACGCTGATTCTTGGGCCCACCAGTGGAGTTGATTCTTGGGGGCCCACCAGTGGAGATGATTCATGGGGCCCACCAGTGGATTTGATTCTTGGGGCCACCAGTGGAGTGGATTCTTGGGGCCACCAGTGGAGTTGATTCTTGGGGCTCACCAGTGGAGTTGATACTTGGGGCTCACTAGTGGAGTTGATTCTTGGTGCCCATTAGTGGAGTTGATTCTTGGAGCCCATGAGGGAAGTTGATTCTTGGAGCCCACCACTGAAGTGGATTCTTGGAGCACACCACTGGAGTTGATTCTTGGAGCCCACCACTGAAGTGGATTCTTGGAGCCCACCACTGAAGTTGATTCTTGGAGCACACCACTGGAGTTGATTCTTGGGAACCACCAGAAAAGTTGATTCTTGGAGCCCATGAGTGAAATGGTTTCTTGGGGCTTACCACTGGAGTTGATTCTTGGAGCCCACTAATGGAGTTGAATCTTGGGGCCCACCAGTGGAGTTGATTCTTGGAGCCCACTAATGGAGTTGATTCTTGGGGCCCACCACTGGAGTTGATTCTTGGGGCCCACCAGTGGAGTTGATTTTTGGAGCCCACTAGTGGAGTGGATTCTTGGGGCCCACCAGTAAAACTGATTATTGGAGCCACCAGTGGAGTGGATTCTTGGGGCCCACCAGTGAAATTGATTCTTGGGGCCACCAGTGGAGTTGATTCTTGGGGCCACCAGTGGAGTGGATTCTTGGGGCCCACTAGTGAAGTTGATTCTTGGGGCCCACCACTGGAGTTGATTCTTGGGACCCACCAGTAAAGTTGATTCTTGGAGCCCATGAGTGAAGTGGTTTCTTGGGGCCCACCACTTGAGTTGATTCTTGGAGCCCACCAGTGGAGTTCATTCTTGAGGCCCACCCTGCAGCTTCTGCACGTGCCTCTTGCTTTCTGCCTTTCTTTCTCTGCTTTTCTCCCTGGAAAGCAACCCCAGGCCCACCATGCCCATGGGCCCACCATGTCCAGGGCCATGCTGGGGTTTCCTCTGTTCCCCTGTGGACTAGTCCAACCCTGTATAAGTCTGAATTCATTAAGTTCACCCTAATGGGGGCTGCAATTAAAATGTTGTTATTTGGATGCAGGGAATTAAAAATTGAAGTAGCTAACTTTGTGCAGATTGTCCACGAAAGAAAAATAATATAAAAGTATTCCGAAAAGATTTCATTTATCTTCTTGTGATGTTTTCTATGTACTTTGTGTTTTTCCTGTGCTGCTTGTCTCCACCCTTCGTGGCTTTCGAGCAGCAGCTTTTATTTTTCTCTCTTTGCTGTGCATTGTCTATCTTCCTCCTTCTCTTCCTCAGGGTGAATTCTCCTCTCCTTTCCTCTTTCTTGTGGACTCCGTAAATATAAAACAAGAGTGTCCCTCTTTAACAAAGACTCATTCAACACATATATCAGTTTTTATTATATTACTTTAAAAACGAGACCACCTATAGAGCTCCTACAGTGGTTGTAATTCAGGTGTCCAGACTCCCTAAGAAACCCTGTGTACACTATTTGGAAAACTGTGACCCTATGCTTCTAGTTGCAAATAACTACTTTATATAAAGGAGCCTGACAAAGGATGACTGAAAGGGGTTCTACCACGAAGACATTTCATGCCTGGTTTATTCTACTTCAGCTCACAGTGTGCTCAAAAGGTGTGTGTATGATATGTTTGAACTACATCTCATGTGACCCGGCAGGCTTGACATCACCATGCTTTTCCCGAAAGTGTGCTCAGTCTAGGCACATAAAGGTCTGTTTATTTAAAGAGCTGTGAGGAGCTACAATGTAGCTGAGTGGCCGGCACTTCTGCCTTTCAGCATAGGGGTTCTAGGTTCAAATCTCTGCTGGTACCAAACATATGGATTCTTTTTGTCTCAATGCACATATCTGATTGAGGTTTCTCTTTTCCTTTATTTATTTGCACAGTTTGACTAATTACAGAGGATGGAAGTAGAATGACAGCACCTGGGGTTGAACACTTGCTCAGCAGTGAGTGTGTGGGATTACTAAGGAGTACAGAGGACAGGAGTAGAATGACAGCACCTGGGGTTGAACACTCTCTCAGCAGTGAATGTGTGATTACTAAGGAGTACAGATGATGGGAGCAGAAAGACAGCACCTGGGGATGAACAGTCGCTAAGCAGTGAGTGTATGTGATGACTAAGGAGTTCAGAGACGGGAGTAGAATGACAGCACCTGGGGTTGAACACTCGCTCAGCAGTGAGTGTGTGTGATTACTATGGAGTACAGAGGACAGGAGTAGAATGACAGCACCTGGGGTTGAACACTCGCTCAGCAGTGAGTGTGTGTGATTACTAAGGAGTACAGAGGACGGGAGTAGAATGACAGCACCTGGGGATGAACACTCGCTCAGCAGTGAGTGTGTGTGATTACTAAGGAGTACAGAGGATGGGAGTAGAATGACAGCACCTGGGGATGAACACTCGCTCAGCAGTGAGTGTGTGTGATTACTAAGGAGTACAGAGGACAGGAGTAGAATGACAGCACCTGGGGCCAAACACTCGCTCAGCAGTGAGTGTGTGTGATTACTAAGGAGTACAGAGGACAGGAGGAAAATGACAGCACCTGGGGCCAAACACTCGCTCAGCAGTGAGTGTGTGTGATTACTAAGGAGTACAGAGGACGGGAGTAGAATGACAGCACCTGGGGTTGAACAGTCACTAACCAGTGAGTGTATGTGATGAGTAAGGAGTTCAGAGAGCGGGAGTAGAATGACAGCACCTGGGGTTGAACACTCGCTCAGCAGTGAGTGTGTGTGATTACTAAGGAGTACAGAGGACGGGAGTAGAATGACAGCACCTGGGGTTGAACACTCGCTCAGCAGTGAGTGTGTGTGATTACTAAGGAGTACAGAGGACGGGAGTAGAATGACAGCACCTGGGGTTGAACACTCGCTCAGCAGTGAGTGTGTGTGATTACTAAGGAGTACAGAGGACTGGATTAGAATGACAGCACCTGGGGTTGAACACTCGCTCAGCAGTGAGTGTGTGTGATTACTAAGGAGTACAGAGGACTGGAGTAGAATGACAGCACCTGGGGTTGAACTCTTGCTCAGCAGTGAGTGTGTGTGATTACTAAGGAGTACAGGGGACGGGAGTAGAATGACAGCACCTGGGGATGAACACTCGCTAAGCAGTGAGTGTGTGTGATACTAACTTGGGAAGAGACCAACAGTAGCTGCCTGAGAGGAGAGGTGATGTCTGAGCATGTGCGGCCAGGACTGAGAAGCTTTCGTCACTGGTCGTATCCTCTGGACACTAGTTGTACACTATGGATCACTAAGGGAGCAGCTAAGACTAAATGGTGCAGCATTTTTAATAATGATGAACAGTGAAAATGTTTGTTTTATATTATTTTACTGCTTCTCCCATTAATTTTATTTTGTGGCAATAACCAATTAAAAGTATTTTGTCCATTTTGACAATGATGGCACATCGCTAGGAGATGCCATCATTTTCTGGTAGGCTCGGCTAAACTTAAAACTCCCATTCACGTCCATTGGAGAGTCCTGACCACTTCTCCCTTCAGAATGGAGAGGTTTCAGGGCTCATTTAGGAGATTGGTCCAGTTCCCAAGTCTGGGACCTGCACAGATCATCAGAGGCGTAACTTGAAGCTCCAGGGCCCTAGTGCAAAAAGTGCAATGGGCCCCCAGCTACCATGTGCCACTTACAAAGCTGGTGTATCCTTATGTGATAGGAGGGCTTTTGGGCCCCCTCAGGCTGCTGGGCCCGGTAGCGACTGCTACCGCTGCACCCTCTATAGCTACACCCCTGCCTATCAGACAATGATGGTATGTCCTAGAGATGCCATCAATGCCTGCAGTGAGCCATATGTGACTTATTATTTATTTAAAAGGTAAATGCCCCCCCCCCCCACGTATGCCATTCACATCCCTGATACATCAAATATAGTATAATGTGTGAGTAGAAAGGTTTTGAAGCCATTGAAGCACGAACCATTTATTCCAGGGCCAAAGCAGCAATGACAGGGGATGAATGTTTGCAGCGATTTGTTTCAGCGGAGGTTTGTGAGGAGATTAATGTGTTGTTGATCAAAGTCTGGAGAGAACAAAGAGAAATAGAAAGTACAGGCGATATATATAATACATACGTTATATCACATCAGGAGGACACAAAGTCTTCTTAACACATAAAAGCTTTCTGTAGCTATGACCTTGTCCTTAAAGGGGTTTTGCCACGATGTAATGTTGACGTGGGATCCTCCAAAATGGGTATTTAATCACTTTCCTAAATATATGTGATTACAAAAAGTGAAGCCTGTGAGAGCTACAGCATTGCTCAGTCCCCCTTAGTTTCCTGAAAGTTTGCATTAGACACGACCAGAGGAGCTGACAGGCCGCGTTTGCGTGAAACACTTCTTATCTGATGACAGGGAAAATGAATGAGCTTTCAAGGGCCTGGGGAGAAAGTGCAGTGTATGAGGCTGTCTTCTGTATAGAGAATCCACTGTTGTAAAGTTATTATTTGAGTTAAGTTTTGAGACGCTCCCTTATTCCTTGTTCTCTGCTCACACCCTCCCTCTCTCCCCTGCAGCCTTCATGATTCAGTATGATTTGTTTATATTCTACTCCCGTGCTGATAAGGAGGTAAGGAACTCAGTCCTGGCAAAACCCCTTTAAGAGGAAATTGGAGATAAGGTCCAAGAAGAACAAGTAATCTGCTATGTGTAACTAGAATTGATAGGGCCCCATAGCAAAATTAGACCCCCCTCCCCCAACCTAATGGCAGAAAGCTGAAACGGCAGCATTAGTTAGAGGTGTGAATAATACTGCAATGTATCAGTAGCACTAGATGGACACTCACTTCTTATTGCCTCCGTAAAGCACAATGTTCTCGCACCCAAATGGCTCCCCTCAGACTGCTGTGGCTGCAGTTACGTCCATGATGCTCGCTTGTGTTTTCCTTCCTAGATTCATTCTCTATATGGCGCAGGTACAGAGTGATCCGAACATGAGCTGCATTGTGTATCAGGAAAAGGAACAGAAAACAGCGGCAGCGCTCCCTCGTGTGATATTGCCACAAGAAAATAATTACCATAGACTGTTAGATATCCTAGTGCTTCTCAATACCTCAAGCCATTATGGGAAAGCAGCTGAGAAGCTCAAGCGCTCTCTATTGGATGTAACAAATCCTCAATTTGCTTTTGACCCACTGAGTCTTCAGAAAGCAAAAGGGATATTAGCCAAGCCAGTAGCAACCATCTGCAGACAGCAGTTTCAGTGTTTTACCCCCTCATCAGTGCAGAGCAGAGTGATACTGGCTGGTTGGGTGGGAGGCAATGAGTGGCTTAGAAAGGGGAACATCTCTCCTTGATGAGAGCACCATATTGGTGTGTAGAGTTTTGAAGTGCTTTTTTTCTCCCCCGCTAAGCATCTGTAGATCACAAGGCATTATGGGAAAGGAGCTGAGAAGCTCAAGCGCCCTCAAAAAATTAGAATATCATTGAAAATTAAAGAGGTTCTCCAGGATCTTTTTATTTGTTATAGGGCTCAAAATGTATTATATTAAACCTTGTCATTCATACTGTAATGAGTCTGTACAATATATGGGTTTCTCTATTTGACTTAAGTTATTGATATCAATGATCTTTTCAGTGCTTTTCTAAGTTTTTGAGATGCACTAGGTATATTAACCTTATTGTGGTGTGCACAACACTTTAAAAACGCATCAACAGTTTGTTTGGATCTGGTGAGGCAGAGGTCCGCTGCAGGGTGTCAGGAGTTCTCTCTTCTCCGTGTGCATTCAGAGAGCAGGAAGATTCAAAATTAATAAGCCAAGCCAGTGAATATTCGCAACTTTGCGAGGGTCGACCCAAAAGACTGCGCTGGACTTAACGGAAATAAACGTTTTAAAACGCGTTTCGTGTCTTGAGTCGACAGTGACACGAAACGCGTTTTCCTTTTTAATATAAAAAAATGTCATTTCCATTAAGTCCAGCCCAGTCTTTTGGGTTTGCACTAGCAAAGATGGCAATATTTACTTGCTTTGCTTATGCATTTTGAATTGTCTATTAGGAGTCTGTGGTAGTCTCAAACATAAATCCTGTCTCGTCAGTGACTCAAAATGCTGTTAGATCCGATCCTCCTGCTGAATGCTGCAGCTCGGTGCGTTCAGATTGGCTTCCTTGTATCAGCACAAGCCCACCATGTTCATCAGAACATCACAGCAAGAAGAATGGTCATAAACAGGGCTGTTCTTAGAGCCGAGCAGGATGGGCAACTGTTGGAGAGGTGGGGGGAGGCATGGTGAGGACTGAGACCGGTGGAGGGTGCTGGTCAGACGGAGAGCTGGGGTGGAGGAGGTGCCATGTGGACAGATATATGTAGGGGGCACTGTTTAGAAAGTGAGCTGGGGGGTGCTCCATCTGGATAGAGAGTTGGAGTGGGCCACCATCCAGATACAGATCTAGCGGGGGCACCATCAGTTGTGAGTGGACTCCTCCAATGTCAAGTCCTTGTAGGCGGTGCGTGCAGGAAGCTCTCAGCGTCCAGGATAGCTGTATCTGGTACAATAGGTTGTTAGCCTATTATTTGTACCACACACTGCCAGTACATGATATACTTATTACATGTATATATCCCCCAAACCCCCCTTTCCTAAGGTTACATATATGTAACACCTCTGAATGGAACCTTTATGTGTCACATACATAGAAAAGTATGTGAGTGATACCCCAAAGAACCTTATGTAAGTGATACCCCAAAGAACCTCCCCTTACATAAGTTCCATGTTTGTAATGGCTATAAGTGGTACCTATATGTATGTGACATGTAAAGACCGCACTCGGAGGCGTTTGTCACCCTGCCCTGAGTGCTCTTTTACCTAGGAACAGCCCTGAATACACTACACGAAACTACATCCCCAGTGAATAAATATTATCACAATCCCCTTTAAAGTTATCGCATGTGCAAAAGAGGTTCCTAGTCACCCACTGAACGGCCTCGGGTCCCCCATCGGGGAAATTCAAATCTACTATACCCAATAAAAAAGAACCGCCATTTCCCATAAATTAAATTTTATATAAAGGGAAAAAATGGCCCCCTATAAAAAGTCGGGAGAAAAATTATTTAAATAAGACCCGCTAAAAAGAAAAGGGGGAAATTCCCTTCAATAGAAAAAAAAGGATTCAATCCCCAAAGGGAGAAAACGTTCCTTCACTGTAAAACTGTGAATCTTTTGGAAAGTCCCCGGGGCGGTCACAGCAGGGACAGGTGGGTTTCAAAAAAGGGCTTAGATACCACCTAAACTAAAAAATATAATGTGTATGTAGTGTGTAAAATTCTGGATCTGCCCCGGGTGGGGCTCGGGGGTCAGAGGGGTCGGAAGATTGGTTCTTGCCTTTTGGGTTTCGGGGCATTAACCATGGGGAGGGGGGCAAATGCCCTTGTTCCTTCACTTCCCCCCATTTTCCCCCCCCTTTGGGTTTGAACTTAGGGACAGTGTCTTCTTTAAAAACCGTACTATATGTAACCTCTCAATATCCTTGAGCCCCTCTGATTCCCCAGAGGGCTCATGTGCAGGCGCTGTCTTGCCCTATTCACCCATTATAAGAAAAAAGTCTAGTCTGAGGGCTGAACGAGAAATGAAAAGGTATTAGTTCATAGCACACGTTAGATATCTGACCTCCAAAAAATACATGAAGTTACTGAGAAGATTTAACAGGTTGGGATTTTCCAATGCTTTGGAATACTTGCCGACCACTCCAACTGCACTAAAATAAAATAAAAAAAAAACAGTACTTACCTCTCCCATTGCCACTGTTCAGATGCTGTTGGAGCGTTGATGTATCCCTAGCTAATACAGTCCCATTCATGGTGGTTTTTGAAAGTAGTGTAAACCCGCAGGAAAAAGGGGTTTTTGGGTACAGCACCCCAAGGGGCCGGGGCTTGGTACTGCAGTCAAAAAGTGCAACATGATGACATAAGCACTTTACGAGTTGCTAAAATGGAAAAGACAATAGTCAATTACATGTAAAGAATTCCTATTACTAACATCTTTTTTTTACCCTCCATTTATAAAAAGGAAGAAACCCTTACTTTGTCATCAAAATCCAATGTGTTTATTGAATTTCCTGCTCTGTGTTCCAAGCATCCTGCTCTATGATCCTCCCAACAGGTGGCATTCTTCAAAACATGATGGAAGTTTACGGGAAGAATGAAAAAAAAATATATAATATACATTTCAAACCTGATGCAAATTGTAAGGGTACAATGGAAATAAAAGCTACACACATCCACTGCTCATGAAAAGTTCTGGATATTTCGCTTTTGGTTGAAATTTCAGGATGAACTTGACATTTCTTGAATCTTTTTTTAAATACACTAAATGGGCCAAATCTCTCCCCTTTAGATGCTCAGGTCCAACTGTTCAATGTTTCAGTACTTTTTACACAACTTTTGATCTCAACAAGGGGTTTTTAAAGGGAAAATTCCCAAAAGGTTTTGATTCCTAAAACGAAGAATAAAATTTTGGGAAAACAATTTGAATTGGGGTTTAAAAAGTTCCTACCCGCTGTTCCATTGTAAAAACATGTACCAAAAACCTTTAAAACTTTATCACAGGACCCCCCCATTGCCAGGCTTCAAGCAGGATGCTCTCAGACGGAAGTGGCCACTGAGCTTAGAGTGGCACCCAATGTCATTAGCAGGTGGTATCAGAGATACAGGAAGACTGGAAGAGTCACAGAAAGGCAAAGAAGTGGACGTCCTCTGGCTCTATCACTCACTGATGACCGCTTCATTGTAACCAATGCCCTGTGGAGCCGGATGATGAATGTCACACAACTCCAGGCACGTTTAAGGGAGGTGAGAGGCAACCATGTCTATCCTAAAATTTCAACCAAATGCTAAATACCCCTAACTTTTTGTGAGTAGTCTATACCCTTACAATTTGCATCAGGTTTAGAAAAATAGAGAGAGACAGAGAGAGAGAAAGAGAGAGAGAGAGAGAGAAAGAGAGAGAATGAGAGACAGAGAAAGAGAGAGAGAGAGAAAGAGAGAGAGAGACAGAGAAAGACAGGGAGAGAGAGAGAGTACGAGAGAGAAAGAGAGAGATAGACAGAGATAGAGATAAAGAGAGAGAAAGAGAGAGAGAAAGAGAGAGAGAGAGAGAGAAGAGAGAGAGAGAGACAGAGAAAGAGAGAGAGACAGAGAAAGAGAGAGAGATAGAGAGAGAAAGAGACAGAGAAAGAGAGACAGAGAAAGAGAGACAGAGAAAGAGAGACAGAGAAAGAGAGAGAGAGAAAGAGAGAGAGACAGAGAAAGACAGAGAGAGAGAGAGTACGAGAGAAAGAGAGAGATAGACAGAGATAGAGATAAAGAGAGAGAAAGAGAGAGAGAGAGAGAGAAAGAGAGAGAGACAGAGAGAGAGAGAGACAGAGAAAGAGAGAGAGATAGAGAGAGAAAGAGAGAGAGAGAGAAAGAGAGACAGAGAAAGAGAGAGAGACAGAGAGAGAGAGACAGAGAAAGAGAGAGAAAGACAGGAAGAGAAAGACAGGAGACAGAGAGAGAGTACGAGAGAGAAAGAGAGCAATAGACAGAGATAGAGATAAAGAGAGAGACAGAGAGAGAGACAGCGAGAGATAGAGAGCGCTAGACAGAGATAGAGATACAGAGAGAGAAAGAGAGAGATAGAGAGAGAGAGAGAGAGAGAGAGAGAAAGAGAGAGAAAGAGAGAGAAAGAGAGACAGAGAAAGAGAGAGAGAAAGACAGGGAGAGAAAGACAGGGAGAGAAAGACAGGGGGAGAGAGTACGAGAGAGAAAGAGAGAGATAAACAGAGATAGAGATAAAGAGAGAGAAAGAGAGAGAAAAGAGAATGAGATAGAGAGAGAGAGAGAGAGAAAGAGAGACAGAGAAAGAGAGAGAGATAGAGAGATATGAAACAATCTTTTTTTTTCTGTCTACACAAAAAATGGGATATGATCTTTTTCGATCCCCCCGCTCTTTAGATGTCGTATTTGCTCAATAACCAAAGCAATAATCGCTCTATTGAGGATCATAGATTTCGCCTACACATTGCACATTGGATGAACTCACAAGAGATCTCATGGGCATTTGACCACATACAAGGCAATTTATAGAGGCATTGATGAAGCAATCTTGCATTTCTATATGGGGAGGATGCAAATGGCACTGGACACTGAGTACAATGTGTCCAGAGATATAGCCCATTATTTTTTTTCGTGTAGACAGAAAACATTTGTTTCTTTCGATGTCAGTGGGACTGGTATAGATAGCCCGGCGCTGCTTTCAGGAGTCCTCTTCTTATGATTAACGGGGGCGGGGTCTTGACAGTGGTGCTCACAGTTATCATACCCAGGGTCAGGGCCGGGGTGGGCAAAGTAGGCAACTGTCTAGGGCAGGGGTCTGCAACATCAGCTCTCTCCAGCTGTTGGGAAACTACCTCTCCCACCATGCCCACTGATATAGATTATATAAATTCATGATGGGAGTTGTAGTTTCCCAACAGCTGGAGAACCGACGTTGCAGACCCCTGCCCTAGACAGTTGCCTACTTTGCCCATCCATTGTCCTGGCCCTGGGTATGACTGCTGTGAGCACCACTGTCAGGACCCCCCGTCAATCATATGAAGAAGACTCCTAAAAACAGTTCCACCACTTCATCCCAGGCAGAAAAGGGGGTGCCAGGAGGCATGGAGTGGGCTGAATTTTCCATACAGGGGAATTATGTGCCTTATTTGAATAGGGCACCAGGTCACCTTGTCCCAGTCCTGATCATGCCCTTTAAGTATTGGCATATTTTATAGGCTGTAAGGCCTAGTTCACACTGCTCAGACAAAAATCAGTAGGTTCTACAACTTAGCTGCCTCGGTTCATGTGAATGTTCCTAATATAAGCATGAATCTGGGAGTTACTATGGGAGAATGATGCATGACAGACACATATGCCCAGTGAGAGAAGGGAACATGCTGGTGTTTTTGAAGACAAGATGTGACCGACTGACCCAATAGAGGTCTTCAGAGCTTTCGCAATGGGCAACAATGGCTTGCATTTTTTTGATTACGTGAGGAAGAGCAGCTCTGGAGCACAAACTGCAGCGAATTCCGGGAGTGAGGTTTGCATATCCAGTTAACTAATCAGAATGTCAAGTAGTCAAAGCAAATAGGACTTTGAAAGTCAAGGCAGGCGGTGGCACCAAACAGGTTAATTCTAGGGGGCAGAGAGACGGAATAAGGGAACAGCAAGGAGACTCTTTATGGGTAATAAAACTTTTGGCACCGATCTCTGACCACAACAAGACAAAGGGAAGAGAATGTGCAGCAAAGATAAAAACCAATAAAGGAGGAAAAACAGGCAAAATTAGCAGAGAAAATAACAAGATGCCATTGGAATAATGAAGATGTGCCGGGCGCAGCCTAATTACCCATTAGGACGTTCTGCATGGAGGTAATTAGCGCAAATCTTCAGACGACTTCTGGGGTTTGTGAAGCCGTCGGATTCTAAAGGACAAAAAGTCCATGAAGATATTAGCGAAGAGTGAGGTGCACTCAGCAGAAGGGGCCCCATGCACGATCCCATAAGTGCCCCCTGCACCCCAGCGCTACAGGCAGAGTGATAACACAGGAAGAGGACGCGGATGTGGTTCCTGCATCTCAAACTCAATTCTTTCCTGTTCTCCAGCACCAATGTTTCTCAACAAGGTGTATAGTGCCCCATCCCGGCACCCTCTTATAGTGCCTGCTGCAAATACCTGCCTGATACCATCTTACCTTAAAATTAGTGCCAAGCACAACCCCGGAGTGCTTGCCACAGATCATTACAGTCAGAAGACTGGATACAGATACCAACCCTAGACTGTCTGCCCCTCCCCCACCCAGAGCACTTACCACAGATGCCCCCCAGCTAATCTCTCCCATATGTTTCCAGCATGGCTGACACCTATGGCCCAAAACAGTGGTTGCTACAAATATCATTCCATAATGCCTGTCACAGATGGCTCCTAGCTAATCCGTCACATATGTCTCCGGCACGGCTGTCACAGATGACTCAATACAGTGCCTGCTACAAATACCATTCTGCAATGCCTGTCACAGATGGCCCCCTAGTACATGTCACAGATGTCCCACCAGCACTTGCTACAGATTTCAGCCCTAACCATAAGGCTATGTTCACACGGCTTAAAATGGGCCGTATTTCGGTCCGTAATTACGCGCCGAAGTGCGCCTATTACGGGCTGAAAACGTCCTAGTCATTACGGTAATCCACAGTTCTAATAGAGAACTATGGATTACGTCTCCTCTCCCTGCTCAGCGAATACGCCGGGGGGGGAGATAAGTGACATGTGAATTACCCGCGGCTTATACCCGCCGCTGTTATTGCAAGTAAAGGGGCCGGCTATGTCCCGGCCCCCCGCTCCCGCCCCCCCCCCCTCCGTCCACACGGAGTAATTGCGGGGCGTAATTGCGTCCCGCAGTTAAGCCGTGTGAACATAGCCTAACTCACATTCTAGAGTGCTTGCCACAGACGCCGTCTAACAAATGTGTCATATATGTCTCCAGCATGGCTGCCACAGATCAACCCAATACAGTGTCTGCTACGAATACTACCCTACAATGCCTGTCACAGATGGATTCTAGTACATGTCACAGATGTCCCACAGATTTCAGATTTACAGATTTCATCCCTAACCATAACTCCCATTCTAGAGTGCTCGCCAAACATCACCACATTAGGAAGACTAGATACAGATACTAACCCTAGAGTGCCTGCCACAAATCAACCCTCCCAGAGTGCTTACCACAGATGCCCCCTAGCTAATCTGACCCATATGTTTCCAGCATGGCTGCCACAGATGGCCCGAAACAGTGGTTGCTAGAAATATTATTCCATAATGCCTGTCACAGATGGCCCCTAGTATATGTCACAGATGTCCCAACAGCACTTGCTACAGATTTCCTTCTAACATATTGCTGCGGCACGGCTGCCACAGATGGCCCAATACAGTACATGCTAGAAATGCTACTCTACAATGCCTGTCACAGATGTCCCACTAGCAGCTGCTACAGATTACATCTCCAACCATAATACTCCCTCTAAACTTTCTGCCAAAAATGATCCCCTATATTACATGCCCCAGAAATCCCTCCCATCCAATAAGCTTTCATAGATACCCCCCTACACACACATACTTCAAGTACATGTCACAGATGTTCCACCAGCACTTGCTGTAGATTTCATCCCTAACTATAACTTTCACTCTAGAGCACTGGCTGCAGATGCCGTCTAACAAACCTGTCATATATGTCTCCAGCATGGCTGCCACAGATGGCCCAATACAGTACATGCTACAAATACCATTCTACGATGCCTGTCACCAAGGCAGTTCCTAGGCTAAATTTCACTCAGGGCGAGGTGAAGAAATTTCGGCTCCCACCCTCCCCCCGTAACATACGGCGCCACATTGCATCACCATAAACCAAAGCCAAAATATACAAAAAGCTTAACCACAATCTGCTACATATAAAACTACTAAATAATAGTCATACAGTTGCCAAACAACACCGCCCGCTACACCAACCAGAATCCCAAGACCACTAAGACCACATATCACCAACACACAGTGACCGAATAATACCGCCACACCATAACTACATATCCCCACCATATTGTGACTGAATAATACAAACTGACCATTACTGAGTATAAACCATTATACTACAACATATATTACCGGCATACAGTGACCATACAGTGGTGGATACCCGCTGTACACAGGCTCTGCAGACATATAAGAGATTACAGTAAAGTTATATTTTGTGACTCACAGGAGACGTCTCTGAAGAGTTGTTCTCTTTCTCTTCTTCTTCTTTTCCATCTGTCCCAGACGCCATGACGACTACTCCAGACTCTTCACTGTAAAATTTACAAAACAAACATCTTAAGACTCCTCAATTTATCAGTGCTTCTCTACCAATTCCTATCTCTATACAAACTCCACATCTATAGCACCTCATATGGTAGCCATGTAATATGCCCCCTGTAGCCAGATAGTAGCCCCCTATAGCCAGGTAGTAGCCCCCTGTCGTCAATTGAGGCCCCCCGGTAGCCAGTGATTTCCCCCTGTAGCCAGTAGATGCCCTCCTGTAGCCAGTGATGCCCCCCTTGTAGCCAGTGATGCCCCCCTGTAGCCAGTGATGCCCACTTGTAGCCAGTGATGCCCCCTTATAGCCAGTAGAAGCCCCCCTGTAGCCAGTAGATGCCCCCCTGTAGCCAGTGATGCCCCCCTTGTAGCCACTACATGCCCCCTGTAGCCAGTACATGCTACCTGTAGCCAGTGATGCCCCCCTTGTAGCCAGTTATGGTCCCCTGTAGCCAGTGATGCCCTCTGTTGCCAGTGATACCCCCCTTGTAGCCAGTGATGCCCCCTGTAGCCAGTAGATGCCCCCCTGTAGCCAGTATATGCCCCTGTGGCCAGTAGATGCCCCTCTTGTAGCCAGTAGATGTCCCCCTGTAGCCAGTTATGCCCCCTGTAGCCAGTTATACCCCCTTGTAGCCAGTAGATGCCCCCCTTGTAGCCAGTTATGCCCCCTGTAGCCAGTAGATGCCCCCTGTAGCCAGTAAATGCCCCCCTGTAACTAATTATAAAATAACAAAAGAGTACTCACCTCGGTTCCCGCGTCCAGCTCCGGGAGCTGCTGAGCGGTGTAAGAGGTGTGACGTCATCACGCCGCTTACACTGTCCGCAGCTCCCAGAGATCTCCTCGGCGGCAGAGCTGCCAGCCGGGGAGACCCAGCATCACAGGGGGCAGGGTGAAAGCTGGCTCTGCACGACTGTCGTAAAACAGCCGCGCAGAGTCAGAGGCGATCCTCCGGGCGGGCGGGGCGAGCGGTCGCGGCGCCCCCCTTCGGGTGAGCGGAGCCTCGGCGCCCCGGGCGATCACCCGCCCCGCCCGCCCCTAGGAACGGCCCTGCCTGTCACAGATGGCTTCTAGTACATGTCACAGATGTCCCACTAGCAGTTGCTACAGATTACTTCCCCAACCATAATGCTCCCTCTAAAGTGACTGTCATCAATGATCCCCTATATTACATGCCACAGAAATCCCTCCCACCCAATAACCTTTCATAGATACCCCCCTACCAGGGGCGTAGCTACAGGGGGTGCAGAGGTAGCAGTCGCTACCGGGCCCTGCAGCCTGAGGGGGCCCAAAAGCCCTGCTGCCACATAAGAAGACACCAGTATTATAAATGGTGCGTGGCAACTGCGGGGCCCCATTACACCTTTGGCACTAGGGCCCAAGAGCTTGAAATTATGCCTCTGCCCCCTACACACACCAGGGTCTGCAGCAATAAGAAGCCCGGGTGCGCTAATACATTTGTTTGCTCTCTGGATGCAGAGACGCTGAGGACAGGATTATACAGCAGAGAGGAAACTAATAGAACAGAATTTTATCTTCCAGGTTCCGTATAATAAAGTTATTTATCATGGCGCGCTCCTGGCTGCGGCCGCTGATCCGTGCAGCAGCCGAATATTTGTGCTTCCTTTAGAGATAGAAGCTGTCGCCCTCCATCATATCTAGTAAACCTCATCCCCACTTATCTAAACCTTCCTATGATCTATGGCTCCTTCCTCCAGCTCTTCTGGGCGTCATACACTCTCCAGCGTTCATTATTACTGGACACTTATTCCCTCAAGAATCTCCAGTTAATAGAAACTATTGACTCGTCCTCTTTAGTCGGTTTCTGAAATATCCTCTTTTGCTTTTTATTAGTTATATCTGTTTCTGGGAACCGTCCCATTCCCCTCTATAGGCCCTTTGATGGTCACCAATGAATGATAAATGGGGCATCTCCTTCCAAGAAGGAAGTCACCCACTGATTTCGAAGGTCAGTCTTGTCTAACTCTTAGCAGGGGAGCTCTGTGCTGCCTCTGCTGGACAAATGTAGAGTTACAAAATGGATGGAATGAATAGTGATTTTGGGTGACATGCATGTATTTTGGCGCCCAGACGACAATTTTGTGTGCGCATTAGTAGCGTAGAATGTGCCTGAATCTATGGACCTGCTGCAGGTCATAGATTTAGCACTTTCTAGCTACAAAGCAACAATTCAGGCTCAGGTAAACCCCTTGTAACTTGGTCTATCTGCTCCAGCAGTAATGCACCTGGTTTTGTGGTCCTCCAGTCATAAATTTGTAGAATTATACAGTTGTGGTGCAACATGCCTCCAGCACGTCCCCCGATCACAGGCGCATTACAAAGTGCCGCGGGTGCCCGTTAATGCACCTAATTTTGTAGCGCGCCTGCTCATACAGCTAGAGAACAGCCCTGTTCATACATGTTGCCCTTTGTTTCCACTTTGTAGTGGCACCCAGGCCTTCTTCATGGAAGGGAGTCCTGTACAGAGGACCCTTCTGTATGATGTCTCTGTCTTATAATATAGCACATTGGATAGGGTTGTTTACATGCTTCCTCATAGGTGTACTCATGTACCCAGGGGTGGTGCTTAATCCTTCTCTGACCCTGATTGGCACCTTGTTGATCATACAGTGGGTGCCATTGCATCCATTTCTTCCATTTTGGTTACAGACCATATATCAAGTGAGGTTGTCTTAGTCATAGGATATTCATAAGGGTTTATCTTATTGACCAAGCACCTGCATATTCCTGTAGCATCTATATAACAGTGTACACTCATACCCTAACCTAAAATGACTACCCACAGTGATAGCTGAAAGCTATCTGTCCACACTTGTACCCTACTTCTGCAGCTCTGAGTGGGTTCACCTAATACCTTCATGCAGTCTTGCTTCCTTGTGGGTGTACTCATGTAATCAGGGTTGGTGCTTAATCCTTCTCTGATCCTGATTGGCACCGTCTTGCAGTCCTGCTTCCTCGTGGGTGTACTCATGGATTCGGGGGTGGGGCTTTATCCTTCTCTGATCCGTATTGGCACCTTCTTGCAGTCCTGTTTCCTTGTGGGTGTACTCATGTATTCGGGGGTGGGGCTTTATCCTTCTCTGATCCTGATTGGCACCTTCTTGCAGTCCTGCTTCCTCGTGGGTATACTCATGTATTCAGGGGTGGGGCTTTATCCTTCTCTGATCCGTATTGGCACCTTCTTGCAGTCCTGTTTCCTTGTGGGTGTACTCATGTATTCGGGGGTGGGGCTTTATCCTTCTCTGACCCTGATTGGCACCTTCTTGCAGTCCTGGTTCCTTGTGGGTGTACTCATGTATTCGGGGTGGGGCTTTATCCTTCTCTGATCCTGATTGGCACCTTCTTGCAGTCCTGCTTCCTCGTGGGTATACACATGTATTCAGGGGTGGGTTGTAATCCTTCTCTGATCCTGATTGGCACCTTCTTACAGTCTTTCTTCCTCGTGGGTGTCTCATGTATTCGAGGGTGGTGCTTTATCCTTCTCTGATCCTGATTGGCACCTTCTTGCAGTCCTGCTTCCTCGTGGGTATACTCATGTATTCAGGGGTGGGGCGTAGTCCCCGGAGTCGATTGCTAAGGTCTTATCAATTGACTTGAGGCCTTAACAACTGGCTTAACAACCGACTGGAGTCCGTGGAGTCGATTGCTAACTCTTATCAAATTACTTGTCTTGAGGCCTTAACAACCGGCTTAACGACTATTAGCGACTTCACACGCAGTAAATTATGTGTCCCCCAGTGAAGGTAAAAGGGTCCCCCAGTAAGTTATTCATCCTCTAGTAGGTGGTTATATACTTTATATGTCTCCCGGTAGGTGTGTAGTTTACATGTCCCCCAGCAGGTATATAGGCAGGTTATGTATCCCCCAGCAGGTATATGGGCAGGTTATGGAACCCCCAGCAGCTATATGGGCAGGTTATGGATCCCCCAGCAGGTATATGGGCAGGTTATGGATCCCCCAGCAGGTATATAGGCAGGTTATGGATCCCCCAGCAGGTATATGGGCAGGTTATGGATCCCCCAGCAGGTATATGGGCAGGTTATGGATCCCCCAGCAGCTATATGGGCAGGTTATGGATCCCCCAGCAGGTATCTAGGCAGGTTATGGATCCCCCAGCAGGTATATGGGCAGGTTATGTATCCCCCAGCAGGTATATAGGCAGGTTATGTATCCCCCAGCAGCTATATGGGCAGATTATGGATCCCCCAGCAGCTATATGGGCAGGTTATGGATACCCCAGCAGCTATATGGGCAGGTTATGGGTCCCCTAGCAGGTATATGGGCAGTCCCCCAGCAGGTATATAGGCAGGTTATGGATCCCCCAGCAGGTATATGGGCAGGTTATGGATCCCCCAGCAGGTATATGGGCAGGTTATGGGTCCCCTAGCAGGTATATGGGCAGTCCCCTAGCAGGTATATGGGCAGGTTATGGATCCCCCAGTAGGTATATAGGCAGGTTTAGGTCCCCCAGCACACATGGGTAGGTTATATGTCCCCCAGCAGGTATATAGATAGCTTATAGGTCCCCCAGCAGGTATATAGATAGCTTATAGGCCCCACAGCACATGTATATATAGGTAGCTTATAGGCCTCACAGCACATATATAAGTAGATAATAGCCCCCCTGCACATATAACAGTAGATAATAGGCCCCCCCTGCACATATAACAGCAGAAAATAGCCCCCTGCACATATAACAGTAGATAATAGTCCCCTGCACATATAACAGTAGATAATAGCCCCCCCTGCACATATAACAGTATATAAAAGGCCCCCCCCGCACATATAACAGTATATAATAGCCCCCCCTGCACATATAACAGTATATAATAGGCCCCCCCCCCGCACATATAACAGTAGATAATAGGCCCCCCCTGCACATATAACAGTAGATAATAGCCCCCCGTGCACATATAACAGTAGATAATAGGCCCCCAGTATGAATAGAGCTAATTAAAAGTAATAAACTGACAGCACTCACCTGACCTCGCTCCCTGTCGCTGCTCCCGGTCTTTTTCTTCAGCGGCGTGACGTCACCCGGCCGCGCTACACTCTGATGACGCTGACTCCGGCGCGCACAGCACAGGCGCGCACAGAGCCGCATCCTGCCTGCGGCGGCCGATACTCTGCGGAGCTCTCTGCTCCGCCAAAGCATCTAACTGTATGTGCGTCCGGCGGACCCGCCACCGCTGCCGTCGCCAAGGTCCTAAGCCGATAGCTTAGCGACTGGTAGCGGCTTAGGACCCTAACGATCGGCGGCGGCGGCGGATAGCGGCGGCGCCGGGGACTAGTGGGGCGTAATCCTTCTCTGTTCCTGATGGTCACCTTCTAGCAGTCCTGCTTCCTTGTGGGTATACTCATGTCCTCAGGGGTGGGGCTTAATCCTTCTCTGACCCTGATTGGCACCTTTTTGGTCCCCTAGGAGGGGCAATGGCATCTACTTCTTAATTTTCGATTAGGACTATATTTAAAGTGAGCTTGTCTTAGCCATAGGATATGTCTAAGGGTTAATCCTATTGACCAGACTCCTGCATATGTCCCTTATTTCGCTCCTGTGACCCTTCAAACCATCCAAACAGCTTCTCCATTTTTTTCATTATTCTCCTCTGCTTCTATATCTAGTCCCACAGGAGTTTTTTTTTTTCCTCCCTATTTCCACTGCCGGCTTCGAGAGACACATTAAGTGATTGAAATGCTTTTACCTTCACGAACTGTTAATATTCATTGAGTTTTGGTACGTGGTGAATACAGTGTACCATTCATTTACCCTATTCTGGGATATGAAGGAATTGAACAGCGCAATTTTCTAAGCAGTTAATTTAGCTGCTGAACAGGTGCAGATGTGCAGTGTCCACACGCGATGCCAAGCCTTAATACTATGCAGAGAACAGTCGCTGTGCCAGGGCGAGAAAACCTAAACACAGTGCCATGCAAATATGGACTCACACTAAGTGGAGACAAATCATCTGCTGCGTCTTCAATATAAACTCAAGTATGTTCCAAAGTTTAGCTTCAATCTAAACCCATTTATTAGGCTCAGACATTGCTGCATAGTTTCCAGCTTCTCAGAATGTGCAAGGACTTTTACATCAACAGACAATGGAATTGCTGGAGAGATGAGGAAGCACAGGGCTCCGTAGATATTCACTGACAGCAATCAGGACTCTACATACAGAGGGTGCGGCGACTTTCACAACTTGCATTATCTTTTCATCCTGCACCTACAGGGGGTGACTGCAAAGAAGTAAATAGTCACGAATAACAAACAGCATATTCGTTAGTTCTGTGTACGCAGCTCCCATGCAGAGCTATGTGTCTCATTGGATTGATTTGCCCAATGTGTAGCCTAACCCTGCACTTAGGTGTAAGTTATGTAGTGTTGCACTTTGCATTTGGGTCAAAGTGAAATTCAACCCAAGTGCTTCAAATTGGGGTTGGCCCAAATAAATTTTTGGCAAACGTCACCAGGAATAAACTCTACTGGTGGCCCCAAGAATCAACTCCACTGGTGGCCCCAAGAATCAACTCCACTGGAGGGCTCCAAGAATTAACTCCACTGGTGGGCCCCAAGAACCAACTCCACTGGTGGGCCCAAGAATCAACTCTTGGATGAGCCCCAAGAATCAGGTCCACGTGTGGGTCAAAAGAATCAACTCCATTAGAGGGCCCCAAGAATCAGCTTCACTGATGGCCCCAAGAATCACCTCCACTGGTGGACTCCAAGAATTAACTCCACTGGTGGCCCCAAGAATTAACTCCACTGGTGGGCTCCAAGAATCAACTCTACTGATGAGCCAAATTGGGGTTGGTCCAAATCAATTTTTGGCAAAATTCACCAGAAAATTGATCTTAACCCTAAATTGGGGTTAGGTTTGGCGTCATTTTTTAACTCAGAGGTGTAAATCAACTTCACTGGTGGCCCCAAGAATCAGCTTCACTGGTGGCCCCAAGAATCAGCTCCACTGGTGGGCCCCAAGAATCAACTCCGCTGGTGGCCCCAAATATCAACTTCACGGGTGGGCCCGACGAATCACATCCTCTGGTGGACCCTAAGAATCATCTCCTCTGGTGAGACACAATATTTAACTCCTCTGGTGAGACCCAAGAATCAGCTCCACTGGTGGGCCCAAGAATCAACTCCTGAATGAGCCACAAGAATCAGGTCCACGGTGGATCCAAAGAATCAACTCCATTAGTGGGCCCCAAGAATCAGCTTCACTAATGGCCCCAAAAATCACCTCCACTGGTGGCCCCAAGAATTAACTCCACTGGTGGGCCCCAAGAATCAACTCCACTGGTGGGCTCCAATAATCACCTCCACTGGTGAGCCCCAAGAATCAGCTACACTGGTGGGCCCCCAGAGTGAAATTCCACTAGTGAGCCCTAGACACCCCAGCCCGACTCTGTATGAGTGTGCCTACAAAGATAGCTGTAAATCACTGATAGCATCGCCCACTGGACTCCTTAAACCAGAATGAGCACTAAATTAAATGATGCAATAGATTCTGATGAATCTTTCCCAACAGAACAACATATTAAGTTTCTCAGCAAATCCTGCTCTATATCATGGTGCCCACAGATCTGATAGTATGTTCAAGGTTTCCTTTAATCTGCCTAAATCCTACACCTTGGGGTGTATGTAACCATGAAACCACAAGTGAGTGACGTCAGATGGGCCAGAGATCAGAGCTGCCTTAATGTTTCCACAAGAGCCAAACAAATAAATACAAATTTTGGGCATCCGTTTATTTTTTGCGCAATTTATGTTAATTTTTTGTTTTTTTCAGGGTTTTCTAAAAAAAAAAAAAAACCTTTGACAAGAGGAGTTCTGCTTTTAAGATACTTTCTATGACACGTGACACATGAGGATTCTCATTGATTCCTAGAGGCGACCACAGCTCTGTGTCTTCTTGGCTGGTTGAAAACTACTTAGGATGTCTTGAGTCTTCTGCAGAACTGCTGATTATCATACAGAGATATTAGTATTAGGATCGATTAACATGTTAAAGGTAATCTATCACCAATTTATTTATTTTTTACTAACTAAAACCAGACACTGATCCATATTATTTTCCTCTTAGATGATTTTATTTTCTGATTGTAATTTTTTAAAATTATTTCTGTTCTCTGTATATGATTATGGGGGCAGCCATCTTGCCTGAGCTGTTTTTAACAGCATTTAGAGAGATGCTTTACATCAGCTGCATGGACATAGGAGACTGTGAACAGGAGCAGACCCATTGACTTCTATAGGAGAGTGTTTTGGGCATGCTCTGTGACCTGGGAAGAAGTCACTGTGCAGGAAAGGGAAGAGAGGGAGCTGTCACATCTCCTATTGTGAATGGTGGATCCTGTGTTATCTATACACATTGGTGTCACCTGTCAGTGTAAACCTGCCTGTGCTGATAATGAGGAGACTGCTGAGAAGTTTTCTCCACAGAACAGGAAGTGACAGATTATTATAAGAGTATATTCACATGGCATGTATTTACACTTTAATACGACCGAAATGCATGTTGCAATTATGGCAATCCATAGCTCTCATAGAGAACTATGAATCATGTCTCGTCTCTCCCAGCGTACAATACGATCATATTGTACGCCGGAGGAGAGAAGTGACACTTCTTTGCGGCGCTTGAGCGGTGCTGATAATGGTCGTGAGCACGGCCAACAGGGGGCCAGCTCCCCCTGTGCTTGGAAGTACGCGCTGTACAACGCATACTTACAAAACACACAGTGTATTGCAGCGCGTACAGTACTGGCTTAAGCAGGGGGACACGTCTGGCACTGCAGGATCTGAGTCCCTGGTGGTGTAGTGTGTTACTGATGGTAGCCTTTCTTACGTTGGACCCAGCTCTCTACAGGTCATTCACTAGGTCCCCCCATGTGATTTATGGGTTTTTTTGCTCACATTTTTGTGATCATTTTGACCCCACGAGGTGAGATCTTGCGTGGAGCCCCGATGGAGGGAGATTTTTCAGGGGTCTTGTATGTCTTCCATTTTCAAATTTTATTGCTCCCATAGTGTTTTCTTCACACCAAGCTGCTTGCATTTTGCAGATTCAGGTCTTCCCAGCCTGGTGCGGGCTACATTTTGTTTCTGGTTGTCCTTCGACAGCTCTTTGGTCTTCACCATAGTGGAGTTTGGAGTGTGACTGTTTGAGGTTAGGGACAGGTGTTTTTTATACTGAAAACAAGTTCAAAACAGGAGCCATTACTACAGGTAGAGAGTGGAGGACGAGGACCCTTTCTTAAAAAAGAATTTAAAAGGTCTGTGTGAGCCAGAAATCTTGTTTGTTTGTAGGGGACAAATACTTAGTTTCCCCCTTTAATTTGCAAATAAATTCTTTCCAAATCAGACAATGTGATTTTCTGGATTTGTTTTCTCATTTTGTCTCTCATAGTTGAGGTCGACCTATGATGTCAATTACAGGAGCCTCTCTCATCTTTTTAAGTGGGAGAACTTGCACAATTAGTGACTGGCTAAATACTTATTTTTCCCCACTGTAAATATTAGGTCAGTTTCTAATGATTTCTATCCTAATGGGTCCAGCCCTTTTCGACTTTGAATAGATGGGACCTCAGTGACGGGGTCTCACCAGTGACGTCTTCTGTGCTATCGTAACGACAAGTCAAGTGAGATCCTCCTTCCTCGTGCTCTGACCCAAAACTAATTAATCATCCTCTGGACCCAAAATAATCTTCTGCAGCAATTAGCATGTCTGTGTATGGTTATCCTGCGCCGGTCTCCTGGATCAATCAGTCTGGTGGCGGTGCAGCCGGAGAGCTGTAGGCTCACATTCATCTGGAGTAAACTAGATCTCATTTTGATAAAAGCAGGCTCAGTCTCTCAGTGCAAATTAAATGTTCTGCTTGGAGGTCACAGCACAACAGTGAGAAGTGGACATCAAAGCATCATAGATCTCACAGATCTCGCAGAGCTCCGGAGCGGCGCTGAGGGACCACGCTTCCCTTTTGTTTACTTTTCCTTAGAGGAAGGAAATTAGTAATGGCTTTTATAATCGGTAATTCAGTACTAATCAGCAGTATACGTGTGCATTGTATGGGCCACTTACAAACAGGCTGACCATAGCATAGAGGTATAGACCATCATTAGATACTCTGCTGCCAGATGAGAACCAGCAAATTCAACCTGAGAACATTTACCTGCACCAGAATATACACTTGGTGAACAAGATTGGACTATATGTGCTAAGGGTTAAAGGGGTTTTCTCACTATTCTATTTTATAGAGCCACATCCAGCTTCAGGCTCCTACTCCCTGCTTGGATGTGGACAGTTCTACTGCTTCAGTCTCTCATTTGTTGTTCGGGATGTGGGTGGTTCGACCACTTCAGGCTCACACTTCCTGTTCAAGCTTTTGACTGTTCTATAGCTTCAGGCTCCTACTTCCTGTTCAGACTTTGGGTGGTTCTATATCTTCAGGCTAACACTTCCTGCTCAGGCTGTAGGGAGCCCTACAGATTCAGGCTCTCACTACCTGTGAAGGCTTTGGGTGTTTCTACAGCTTCAGGCTAACACGTCCTGCTCAGGCTGTAGGCAGCCCTACAGATTCAGGCTTTCACTACCTGTGAAGGCTTTGGGTGGTTCTACAGCTTCAGGCTAACACTTCCTGCTCAGGCTGTAGGCAGCCCTACAGATTCAGGCTCTCACTATCTGTGAAGGCTTTGGGTTGTTCTACAGCTTAAGGCTCTAACTTCCTGTTCAGGCTGTGGGTGGTTCTACAGTTTCAGACACTCACGTCTTGTTCAGACTGTGAGTGGTTCTACAGCTGTAATTCTCATATCAGCTCTGCTGTTCCCAGCTAAACTGTAACAGTGACATAAGTGCATGAAGTTTGTAAACAGTAGTGTACAAGACTACAGAGCTCTAAAGGATTAATGCTTGTCAGTAAGTAATGTAGCAAGCTCCTGTATTTCAAGATAAGCAACAGAGCAGGAAGTGAGTCGCCATCCTGACCACCCAGGGCTGCCATCAGAAATTTCAGGGCCCCCTACAGCTATAGCACATGGGCCCCCTGTCAGCCCTGCCCCTGTCAGCCCCGCCCTGTCAGTCCCGCCCCCTGTCAACCCAATCGCTCCGCCTCCAACAACCACACCCAGCAACCACGGCCAACCAACCACAGAAAAAAAAAATGCAGTTGTGCCATTGTCTTTGGATTTAGGTCTTGTTGCATTTTACAACATCCAGTTTATCTACAGTATATTGCAGTAATGAGTACATATACAAGGGCCAGCAAATAACACTGCATGATCAACGTGTGTCAGCAATATGTTACAGACCAAACCAGTAAACCCAGAGCAATATAACCCAACAATATACAAAGATCAAATAATACTGCCACATGTCCCTACGTATGATGACTAATATCACTATAATGTTACTGACAAAACCAGCATACTAAAGCCAATATTACCAGTAACCAACAATATACAAAGACCAAGTAATATGCCACATCATCACCACATAACTCCAAGGATGCAGAATAATGCCACAATACTGTTACTGAATATAATTTATTACAATAACACCAATATTACCACCATACACTGACCCTATAGGGGGACATGTATAAAAAAACTGTCTAGGTTTTAAGACTTTCTTTGCTCCCATAGCAACCAATCAGAGCGCTCGTTTCATTCTTTCAGAGCACTATAAAGGGGCGCTCTGATTGGTTGCTATGGACAACAAAGAAAACACCTAGACAGTTTTCATACGTGTGGCCCATAGTGGTAGACACAAGTGCACACAGTACAGTTATATTTAGTGACTCACAGGTGACGTCGTCTGATAAGTCGTTCACTTTCCCTTTTTTTCCATCCAGTCCTGGACACCACTCGTCCCTGCAGAATTCACAACACAAACACCTGAATTCATAGTACCAACTGTACACACCCCCCCTATGAAAAAACTCCCATCCATAGTTCCCCGAATAGTAAAAATTTCCCCCTTTGGTGCCCTGGTAGTTTTATAGGGACCCCAAAAGGTAAGAAGATGTGGGTCCCTGAAGGTAGGTAGCTAGGTAAAAGGCCTTCGTGGGTAGAGGGGGAGAATTGAGTGGGGCCCCACATGGGGAAAAACTTGAGTGGTCCACTCGGGGCACCGCTTGCAGCCCCACTCAAGTTCCCCCAGCCGTGTGGGGCCCCACAATACTCAGGGGCCTTAAGTGTGGCCCCACAATACTCAGAGGCCTTGAGCGTGGCCCCACAATACTCAGGGGCCTTGAGCAGGGCCCACAATACTCAGGGGCCTTGAGCAGGGTCCCACAATATCAGGGGCCTTGAGCAGGGTCCCACAATACTCAGGGGCCTTGAGCAGGGCCCCACAATTTCTCAAGGGCCTTGAGCAGGGCCCCACAATACTCAGGGCCTTGAGCAGGGTCCCACAATACTCAGGGGCCTTGAGCAGGGCCCACAATTTCTCAAGGGCCTTGAGCAGGGCCCCACAATACTCAGAGGCCTTGAGCAGGGCCCACAATACTCAGGGGCCTTGAGCAGGGGGCCCCCCAATACTCAGGGGCCTTGAGCAGTTTCCCACAATTTCTCAGGGGCCTTGAGCAGGGTCCCACAATTTCTCAGGGGCCGTGAGCAGGGGCCCACAATCCTCAGGGGCCTTGAGCAGGGTCCCACAATACTCCGGGGCCTTGAGCAGGGGCCCACAATACTCAGGGGCCTGAGCAAGGTCCACAATACTCAGGGGCCTGGGGCAAGGTCCCACAATACTCAGAGGCTTTTAGCGGGGGCCCTACCAAAACTCAGGGGATTGTGCGGGGCCCCACCAAAACTCAGGGGCCTTGGGGCAGGGCCCAATGACAAATTTAGGGACCTTAGTTGGGGTCCACTACATTTTTGGGGCCTTTTGTGGGGGCCCCACGTCATTTAGGGGCCTTATGTGGGGGCCCCACGTCATTTAGGGGCCTTATGTGGGGGCCCCACGTCCTTTAGGGGCCTTGTGTGGGGGCCCACGTCATTTAGGGGCCGTGTGTGGGGGCCCCACGTCATTTAGGGGCCCCGAGTTGGGCCCCATGACATTTTTGGGGCCAGGCGCTGCTGAGGGGGGGGCCGCTGCGAGTCGCGCTGCGCTATAATATGGCCTTCATTAAGTATCTTTAAATTACTATATCTTCAGCGTGCTGCGCGCGGACAAACTTGTGTCTGAGTAGCCGGGCGGCCCCTTCTCCTTCCTCCGGCCTGTGCGCGGGAGGCATGATTATTTGAATCAGTGAGGGGCCGCCACGGGGGGGGTCTCACTGTCACTGGTTTGTTTGTCAACCTCGCGGCCGGAAGGAAGGAGGAGGGGCCGGCCCGGGTACTCAGACACAAGCTGGCGCGCGCAGCACGCTGAGATTATTAGTAAGTTAAGATACTTAATGAAGGCCATTATATATAGCGCAGTGCGACTCGCAAGCGGGCCCCCCTTCAGCAGCGCCTGGCCCCGCCCCAGTCACACACAGGGGCGCAGACGCTGCGCTCACACATTAATCATTATTGTGAAGCAAGGGGGCGGTACTTGCCGCCGGCGGCGGGCCCCCCCTTGCTACACAGTCCGGCCGGGCCCCGTACGGCAGTAGTGGTTGTACTGCCCTAACGGCGGCCCTGTGACCACCGCTGTAGCCTGTAAGAGTAGAGGGCGTTGGCCAATAACTAGGGAGACTTGTGTACACAAGCAGGAGATAAGATCTACTCGTAAGGCTATGTCTATACAGCACTGGACTCTCCTCGGATTTTCAGCGGATTCAGTATTTTGAATCCGCCGAAAATCCGACTGTACCCAGTGCGGTGTAGACTTCAATAGAAAATCTGTGCTGTACGCCAGGGCCGGACTGGGACTAAAAAGCAGCCCTGGCACAAAACACCCACCAGCCCACCACAATATCCGCCTCCGAGTTTTCCCTTGGTCATGCACTTTGCCATTTTCTAAAATAAACAACATTTATAAACAGAGGCAAGAAAGTAAGGTGGTGCAAAGAAACCCCTAATCACAGGGTCAGGGACAGGTGTGCACTCCTTTTACGATCAGGGACAAGTGTACGCTACCACTATACAGGTGCCAAAAAGACCTCCAATACTCCCATGTAGAGAACCACATAGTGGCCAGATCACCTGCAATCACAGGTCACCATCACATGACAGTAAACACAGCACTGATCAAACACAGAACCGCAAAATAACCCTGACATTAAATGACTTACAGATGACATCTTTTCTGATGAGTCACTTTCTTTCCGTTTTCTTCTCCATATGGCACAGACCATCATGATGACTTCTCCCAGCCAGGGACTTGTCCCTGAAGAATTCACCACCAAACATCTTAGACTCCTCATTTTTCTAGCACCTCTTTACCTGTGCCCCATGTGTACAAACTCCCCATCCATAGCACCCCCAAATGGTTATAATGACCCCTTTGTGGCAACTAACAATAAAAGTGCCCCCAGACAGATATGGGGTGTTCCCGTTTCTGAATTCTGCAGGTATACAAAGCCCAAAAAACGTCCCCATAGTTAATGACTATACCAAAATATCCTACATCTCACTACCATATATTGACTAATACCAGCATACTGATACTGACAAAATCACTATACCAAGACCAATACCGCCACATATCACCATTTTTCACCACTATAAAGTGACTAACGCCACTATACCGTTATGGACCAAAAAATACTGCCACATACTGTCCGCATGTCACGGACCAAAAAAACAGTAAGACAGATTATTGCCAAATAAAAAAAAAATACAAAGACCAAATAATCCCGGCCACATATCACCAGCATAAGGCGATTGAATAAAACCACTGTACTGTTACTGAATTAAAACCATACACTAAGACCCCTACTCCCGCCATACTGTGACCATGTTATATTTTAATAGACTGGACTTTTACGGATGCAGTTTTGTAACTTTTTAACCTTCTTATTCTTTTAGGCTATGTCCACACTGCACATGATTACGATCGTATCTCCGGCGCTTTTCGTTTTTTAAAAGCGCCGGAGATACGATCGTTAGTGCGGTCCCATAGCCGGCAATAGAAAAGACGAGTTGCTGTCTACACAGCTCGTCTTTTCTCTGCCTGTCTTTCAGCAGCGGCGTATTATATAACATGTTGTATAATACGCCGGTGCTTCTCGTCTTCTTGACATCTTCCCATACACTGCTATTGTATGGGGGACGTCGGGAAAACGAGAAGCGGCCGCGGCTTTTACACAAAGCGTGACAAAAACCGCGGTCCTGCATCAGAGAGAGAAACGGCCGCTTTTGGGGCCCTTTTTTGTCTGATGCAGTGTAACATAGCCTTAGGGTTTTAAAATGGCAAAAGGGAGTTATTTTGAAACCTCTCTTTTTTTTATTTTAAAATCTTTTTTATTTCACTTGTAGTCTCCCCAGGGTAAGCGATAGATAGATAGATAGATAGATAGATAGATTTGATAGATAGATAGATAGATAGATAGATAGATAGATATGGGATAGATAGATATGGGATAGATAGATATGGGATAGATATGGGATAGATAGATAGATATGAGATACATAGGAGATATAGATATGAGATAGAAAGATAGATATGAGATGGATAGATATGAGATAGATAGATAGATAGATAGATAGATAGATAGATAGATAGATATGAGATGGATAGATATGAGATAGATAGATAGGAGATGGATATGAGATAGATATGAGATAGATAGGAGATAGATAGATAGGAGATAGATATATATATAGATAGGAGATAGATAGATAGATAGATAGATAGATAGATATGAGATAGATAGATAGATAGATAGATAGATAGATAGATATGAGATAGATAGGAGATAGATAGATAGATACGAGATAGATAGGAGATAGATAAGAGATAGATAGACACAGAGACAGATAGACACAGAGACAGATAGACACAGAGACAGATAGATAGACACAGACAGCTATACACAGACAGATAGATATGACATAGATAGATAGATAGATAGATAGATAGATAGATATGAGATAGATAGATAGATAGATATGGGATAGATATGACAAAGAGATAGATATATAGATATGAGATAGTAGATAGATAGATAGATAGATAGATAGATATGAGATAGATAGATAGATAGATATGAGATAGATAGATTAGATAGGAGATTGATAGTAGAAAAGATAGGAGATACAATAGATAGATAGATATGAGATAGATAGATAGATAGATAGATAAATGATATGTGTGTGCTTGTAATGTGTATATACCCTTTTGGTACATGAGACTGGGCTGGGTGTGGCAGACATGCTGGGGCTTGTAGTTCCACAGAAACTGCTGGGGGCTACAGGTACCAGAATACTACACTAGATATGCTTCAAGTTTTAAAGGCCATCTAGTGCGTATGTGGTACTTGTAGTCCCACAGCAGCTTTTGTGGAACTACAAATCCCAAGCATGTCTCAATGTACCATAAGGTAAACACATTTACAGGAAAACATATTAGTGGCCTGTAAAGTGTCTGTGCATACATAGTGTCTCTGTCAGTGTCTGTGAGTTGCTTTTTTACACTTTACTGTGTAACTTTAGATCGCTGTCTGGGCAGGAGGTGAGTGGGTGGCCGCTGACCGGGAGTCGGAGCCGTGCTTGGTGTTCTCCCCCGCGCTCCCCTCCCCCTCCTCCTCAGGACGTCTGGCAGAGGCTCTGCTTCCTGCTCTGTAAAGACAGCTCCCTGCGGTGGAGCTGCTGCTGCTGCTGGCCAGAGGGGGATAAGCGCAGGCAGGGGCCCCCGCTTAAAACTGTGCTGTCCTGCTGCTGCCCGGAGCAGCCGATCACAGCAGCCCGCGGCCCTCCACAGCGCGCTGCTCACGTAAAGATAGGGCAGCGCCCTGTATCACTCCAAAATTTTAATTTTGGCCACAGAGCAGGCGGCCCATTGTTATCCGGCCGGGCCGGCCCCTCTGGATTTTGCCCGGTCGGACAGATTCTCAGTCCGGGCCTGCTGTACGCTACACAGCATGGATCTTCTACTGAAGCTGCCATCCGTCCAGTAGAAGATAGAACATGTTCTATCTTCTGCTGGATACCCGTCAGATTCTTGTGCAACCCATGTACTGTGCCGCTGGAAATCCAAAATCCAACCATGTTTTTTTGCGCAAAAAGCTCACAGCGACGTGTCCAGGTTAAAATACCGTCCGATTTCCACGGGTCTTTTAACATTGCTGTGGAGACATACAGTAGCCTCAATTCTGAAGAGGAACCTTAGAGCTTGTCCCCACAGCACAGGTTATTAGTTGAACTTACAGACTGTTTTTGGATTTGAAAGCCGTCTGTAAACCGGCTGTCAACCTTTTACATTGACTTTAAAGGAAAATCCGTGCACCAGTCCCCACGGCACGGGCTAAATACACAGGGTATAAAGGCTATAGATAGGCTGGAAATAAAAGTAAAGTCATTAGAATAGCATGTCAGTGATAGAAACTATGGGACTGATCCTGCTTGGAGGACCACAGGTCCCAGCAATACCTGTGCTGTGCCGGCTCTTGCTGTATGTAGAATAAAGGGTGAGAGCAGCAAAAATACATTTCGAATTTAATGTAGTAAAAATTGAAAAATCTGAACATCATCATCAGGGGGTTATTTAATGTAAAACTAGTTTTGGGTTTTCAAATTAATGTTAAATAAAATTTTATAGGAGATAATTTTATATTTTTGGGATATTATATATGTTTATATTAATTTTATATGATTACATTTTTATTAAATTTAAATAATTTAATTTTATACAGTTTGATAATTATCATAAATAATTTTTTTTATTGTACTGGTGGAAGGTGAGACGTATTGGACATTTTTTCGGCAAATCCAGCTCCACTGCGACTCCTCAGGCTCAGGCAGATCACATTGAGATAGGTCTGCCTGTCCGAGTAGTAATGCGCCTGGTTTTGCTGAACCACATTCATCTATGTGTCTAATATTACGAGTGTGGTGCGACGCCCCCAGAACACCCCCTCATTTTAGGTGTATTAGAAAGTGTCAAGTCTTACAACAATGCGCCTGACACATACATTAGGTGCATTAGACATCGTAGCCGCTCAGTTAGGTGCATTTTACACCAGAAAAGGGTGATAAACCCGATCATACATGTCTGCCTTGGTTGTGAATAACAAAACAAAAAAAATAAAAACATGCACTTAATTACTCTTGTGTTGCAACTTTGTTGCTCTTAGCTGGGACTATGTAACCAAGTGTGACTCCACACAGAAAGATCATCAAAGTTTGTGTTCAACAAGTTTTAATTTTACTAAGAAAAGTGACAATTTCCGAACACCCACCGGCAACTCCTCGTCCTCACCCAACATAGATGGTGACAGATACATGAGCCCCAGCTGAGCCGCCTTGTGACCTGGGTCTGCAGAACGGTTCAGTCAGTTCCTGACAATGTGGACTATTATCTCCTGATGACTGTAGGGTCATTGATGGCAGCTTGCATCTCAGGAAACGGCTAAGAGAAGTGAATGAGTCCCGTGGATTCCTATTATTAGAGATCAGAGCGTTAAACACAGACTGGAGGATAGAAAACTATGTATTAGAAGGAATACTTCCTGCAGGCAGCTCCGAGCAGGTGGAGGTCATCAGTCGTGTGAGTCACGAGGTAGGGAAAGACTCTGTTATATAACACAAAGCCTCTATAATCAAAGAACACAATCCAAAATGACTATTCCTGTGCAGGATCGTCCAGCAGACCACTCACCCTGTGGTCCAGGGCAACAGTGTGACCAGGCTCGGACTGGCCGACAGGCGAATAGAGCAAACCCCCGGTGGTAGACCTGTAGCTGTTTTTTTAACTGCAGATACATCCTCAGAAGAGGCAAAAAAGTCAGGAAAAAGAGGCAAAATGAAGGAGGCAGAGTATAGGTGTAATGTACAGTCATTTACAGTAGCTGATATACAGATGGCTGATGTGTCTGCGCTAAGGCATTTTGGGGTTTTGGAAATCCTGGCCCTTCCACACCTGATTCATCTTGACAAAGGTCAGTCGTTCCACATTTCCCGTGGGGCAAGCGGGTTTTCCTTGGGGTAACGATGGCCCCCGCCGCACTGAAACACCCCCTCTGATGCCCACTACTGGCCGGGCAGGACAGCTTCTCCACTGCAAACTCGGCAAGTTGGGGCCACACATCCAGTTTGGCTGCCATAGTCCAGCGGATCTTTAACTGGGGTGGCAGAGTGCTGTCCAAGTAGGCCACCACCTGTTAGTCAGGGAATGCTCCAGGTCCTGCTGCTGCTGCTGCTGCTGGGAATGCCCTCCTCACTAGGCGGGTGAAGGAAGTGCTCATCAGTGACTCCAAGGACTTGGTTTACTTACTGTGGAGCGGGGTTACTGCTCCTACCCCACACCTTCCCCAGCAGCCGCGGCAGTGTCGTGAGGCTGAGAACCCCCCGGTCAGACCTGTCAAAGGAGGGCGATGCCGCACATAGGCAGCGGCCAACTGATTAGGGGAGGATTTCCCTATAGTATTTGAGTTTGTCTTCCCTCTCAATAGCTGGGAAAAAAGGCTCCCATTTTGGACCGGTAGCAAGGGCCCCAATAGGGTGGAGAGCCAGAAGTCATCCCTCTGCCGGATGCTGACTATTCGGCGTCACTAGCCAGGCAAATCAGCATGCTGCGGGCCATCTGCACAAGTGACTCCGGGGGGCTCCCCTGCCTCCATCTCCACTGTATACTCCCACGGTGCTTGTGGGTCATCTGCCTCGTCTTCCTCATTTCTATCTACCTCCTCCAGCTGCTCCTGCACCTCCTCTCTTGTCCCCTGGGTAGAAAATCCACTCATTTCACCAGACAATGCTTCTGGTCCAATGTCCTCCTCCTCCATTTCAGTCCCCATCGGACTCATGTGGCCGCGAGTTTGTAGTCGCCACGTCTCCAGTCCCCCCAGACACTTTTTTTTCAGCATCTTTTCCCAAAGGAAACATGAAGCAGTGGAATGACGTTATTCATCCGTAGTCCTGCCGAATGACAAATAACGTGTCCTACTCGAATGGCCTCAACAAACGGCAGGTTTCACGCATGAGCTGCTACTGGCTGACATCAAAGTTACACAGGGGAGTACTTATGTCTGCCTGGATCATCAAAAAATCGTTAATGGCCTTTCTCTGTCCATACAGTCGGTCCAACATGTGCAGGCTGGAATTCCAAAGGGGTGGAAACATCGCTATCAGAGTGTGTTGGAGAAGGCCGTTCTGCCATGCAACTCGAGGAGGGTTTCCTGGCTTTGTAGGAATGGATGAAGTGCATGCACAGTTTCCTGGCCATTTTCAAAATTTCTTCTGAAGATCAGTGGAAACTTCAGGTAACTTTTCAACAACCAGATTGAAACATGCGCCATGCAGGACGCAGGGACCATCCCTCCTTGGTGCAGCGCGGACACCATGTTCCTCCACTGTCTGTCACCGGTTCCGATTTGCAGTTGGCGCGGAGAAAGCCACACATCGATTTCTTGCTGCATGCGCGGAGCAGTTCCCCCCTGTGTGACTTCGTTCTCCGAGGCAAACCAGGTGAAAGAACTGCGTGACACCGCTGTGCCCTACATATGTGGTATGATGGAGCAGTACTTGTGGAGGCTGAGATGGTGGTTGGTGGGGAGGAGGAGGCGGACTTTGGCGCAGGAGCCGCAGTTTGACACGTGGAGGAGAAAGCGGCGTCTCCTGTCCAAGTTGTTGGTGTGCCTGGGCCAGAAGCACATTCACCCAGGGGGCTGTAAAGGACATGTACTGGCCCTGACCGTAGTTACAGCTCCAGACGTCCGCGCTGCCGTGCACCTTGGAACAAACCGATAAGTTCAAGGACTGGCCCACCTTCTGTTCTACATATTTATGAAGTGCTGGTACTGACTTTTGGAAACTAAATTACGTCTTGGAACTCTCCATCTCGGCTCGGCACAAGCCATTAGTTCTCTGAATGTTGCAGAGTCCACCATTTGGAAAGGGAGGGACTGCAGTACCAACAACTTGGACAGGAGCACGGTCAGCTGCTGCACCTTAGGATGGTTGGACGCATACTGTTGTCTCTTTGCAATCGCCTCGTTTAACGACTGCTGGTGCCATGAGTAGCGAGGAGCAGGAGCTTCTGGACTGGGAGATGATGGCAAAGAGAAACAGCTCCCTTCTGCAGAGGTGGTGGAGCCTTGATTGGCTGCAATGGCATGCGTGCCACTGGGCGCTTCTGCTGCTTTTGCTGGGGGCGCAGAGGACCACCACATCTGAGCCACGTTTTCCCAGGCCACGGATGGTGACGCTGCATGTGTTGACGCGGGGCCCGTGGTGCCAATGTTAGCCCCCTGGCCACGCTTCACTTTCTGCCCACAGATTCTACATATACCCATTTTTCGGCTCCTCCGGTGTCTTAGCAAAGAACTCCCACACCGCCGATTATCGGATTTTACCGCCAACGCTCCGCATGATGACTACTGCCGCCGCTGCCTCGCTGAGCCCCTGTGCCGCTACTTTCCTGGACCTGCGAAGCGGGTTTTTTACCCCGTGGCCACTTGGCTCCCGACCTCACACTGCTGCTATCCTGCTGAGTCACGGCCACACGACCCACTTGCTGGCTGCACCGTTGCCTGACGCGCAAGCTGACGCCCTCTTCTCCTGACGATGATAAAACCCTTGCCTCACCCGGCTCCCAAGTGCGGTCGGCTACATCATCTTTTATTTGTGTTTTCATCGTCACTGCCTCCTCATCACCCGTCTTGGTATGCAGAGGCTGGGCCCCTCACAACATGACCTCCCATGCCACTCTCAAATCATACTTTGCCCCCTACTGCAAGAAGCAGGGGATATTGGCCCATTTCTTCGTTGCCAAGTAGCTGCTGATGCCTCCTCAAATTGTTCATCCTCGCTATATAGTGGCGCTGAGGCCAGTCCACTTAGTAGATCTCTGGCTGAGGGAACCGGATGGGACGGAGGCGGGTTGAGGACGGTGAGGGCCGCTGGGCCGCTCCCGGGCCATGCCAACTAAGGGTTGTGTCTGAGGTTCCCACTGACTCTTGGCTGGCGTTGTCAGATGTCATCTGGGAGGAAGAGGATGACCGAGTCAACCAATCAAGAACCATTGGGTTGCTGGTGAACACACGGCCGCTAGATGACAGCGGCAGTTGTGGCCTCACCGAGTGACCCCTGCTGCGACGTCCCCTTGCTGTGCTGCGACCTGGGCCTGGAATGTTTGTGCCTCTGCCACTCGCAGGTGAAGAGCCTGCACCCCTCTGTCTGACACATGTTTGTTCTGAAATGTACAGACACTGTTTGATGAAGATATCTGTATATGATAAATACACAACTGTATTTGACTCCAAATGAACCCATAAGAAGTTGGGTAACCCTTGGGTAAAAAAATTGCGCTCCCCAAATGGGCAGTAAAAAATGTACTTGTATGTGCCGTTTAAAAACTCTGTGTATTTTACTGAATATAAAAGCACAAACAGGCTTAATTAATCTTCGGATATGAAATATGCTACAGGCAAAATTGCTTCTTTGTCGGTGAAAAAGAACGTTTCTTTTAGTCACCACAGCAGCAGAACAATGCTTAATTAATCCCTGGATCTAAATTGCGCAAAAGAAATGAGCAACCAAAAATGAAGTGGTATTTGTATTGTAAAAACGCTGTTTCTTTAAAATTTAATTTCACAGGAACAGGCTTAGATCACCCTTGGATATTCAATGTGCTGTGAGCAGATAGCAGTAAAATGTTAAAATGCAGCTGCAGGGACGCACACTGGGTTTCAGATCCAATACCCAAAAAAAATCAGAAATAGAACATTAAGAGAAGCAGTCTTGGGGACAAGCTGAGGGCACCCCACAAAAATCGCTGTATAAAATGAGTTCTTTTTGTATCAGCTATCATAAGCAGCCGCGGCAGCAACCTTCCCTGATCGTACAGTGAGAGCGGTATGAGCTCCCAGCATCGCGCCCGGACTTATATCGTGCGGTGACGTCACAGAATCCCGCCGGTCTCCGATTGGCTTAATCTCTGCACATTTCATGCAGGCTATGCCCTTCTTCCTCCAGAGTGCTTTGCCCCCTGTAACGCCATGTGCTCGCGCCATTTTTATCAATCAAAAGCACACTTCGTTCGCCGAAGTACCCAAACTTCGACTTCGTTCAGAACCGAAGTTTTCCTGAAATTCTAAACGAATTCCACTTCGTTAGAATCAATTCGCCCATCTCTAATTATTACATCTAGAAATGCATCCAGACCCATTTTGAACTCTTTTAGTGAAGTCATCACGAAAAGTTCCTCTGATAAATTTCCTTCTATTTTCAAGCATATAAATATATTGATGGATACTCCCATAAAGTGACAATGATGCGATAGAGTTTTACCCACGGTAGTGGCCTTTTTGGCATAGGAAAATCTTAAAATAATCCACCTAGCAACAGACCAGAGCAAAGATGTGTAAGAAATAATCAAGGTCTAATGAGCTGACAATATACGGCGCGTGGAAAGGATGATATATGCAAAGTGAAGTCACAGAGCATTAAGTCTAAGAAATTACGAGGGCCACAGGCGTTCTTTGGATGTTAGCTGTCGTGATGGTTTTATTCATTAACAATCTACAGAGTAATTTCCATGGATTAGTGTCCGCAGCTGATGTTCTGTTACATTGTTTTGGACAATTTAGTTGTAGAGTTGAATTCAGCTTCTCAGAAGAAATCGGTTTCCTCCGGACAATACAATGAGTTACCTCATTCACCTTGGCTCTCTGCTCTGTACACCTGATTGGACCTTGCTGTCCTGCTGCCAATGCAAATTATACGTGGAGTAATTCCAGACATAGAGAAGAACAAATTCAGCCCGGCTTCACCAGAAGCGCTATAAACCAGTAACTGGATGTTGCACCACATGGAAGCATCTACTGGAGCAACATTTGGATCCTGGACAAACCTGAAGGCATCTTCTGCAGCTTAGATACATCTTTATCTCCATAACCTAGTACATGGATGCTGTACCAGCTGGAGGCATCTTCTGAAGCTTAGATACATCTGTAGAAGTATAAATCAACATCTGGATGCTGCACCCCCTGTAGACATTGTCTACAGCTTAGATACATCTTAATCTCTATATACCAGTATATGGATGCTTCTCCTCCTGGAGGCATCTTCTGAAGCTTAGATACATCTGTAGGTCTGTTAACAGTATATGGATGCTGCACCACCTGGAGGCATCTTCTGATGCTTAGATACATCTGTAGCTCTGTTAACAGTATATGAATGCTGCACCACCTGGAGGCATCTTCTGATGCTTAGATACATCTGTAGCTCTGTTAACAGTATATGGATGCTGCACCACCTGGAGACATCTTCTGAAGCTTAGATACATCTGTAGCTCTGTTAACCAGCATATGGATGCTTCTCCACCTGGAGGCATCTTCTGAAGATTAGATACATCCGTAGCTCTGTTAACCAGTATATGCATGCTGCTCCACCTGGAGGTATCTTCTGAAGATTAGATACATCCGTAGCTCTGTTAACCAGTAAAGGGATTCTGCACCATCCGGAGACATCTTCTGAAGCTCAGATATGTCTGTAGTCTACTGTTAACCAAGTATTATTGGTTGTTTGCACCACTCTAAGGCATTTTTCTGTATATCTTCTGGCTCACATTTTTGGCAAAGACCTTTGGGATTGGTCCCATTTGGACTTGTGCCATACTGATTAGAAGAAGGAAAGGCAAAATAGGCAGTAGCTCAAAGGCCTCCTTCATCATCATCAAGATCCCTCCAGCACTCTCCAATATTGGATCAGCCAGCTATAAGAGTATAGAATAAATTAAAGGGGATGTATCGCTTCATCAGTTCATGTGTTTCATTGTACTTTCAGTTTCTCAGCTCCTCAAATCCAGGGGCGTTTCTTTCCCTCCCAGCTGGGTGTTTCTTAACTGAAGGGGGATGACATCACCTTCACTTTTCATGCTCGCTCCGGAGTCAGTGTGTTTGTTTGAGATCAGTGGGAGGGGATAGCACATCCCTGCTCTTCCCGCCCTGTCTGAGTCCACATGTAACTATGTCGTTCCTCTCTCTTTTGCCAGTCTTATTTTGTAAGAGCTGTTTGTTTTACATACCACAGGCCTGCATTCAGTCTAGACAGTCTTCTTTGAACTCAGAGCACTGATCTTGTCTCCTCTCACAGCTGGAGGTTTATTACAGTTGAATCCAGTCTTCTAGGATCTCATCCAGAGCAGCACAGATCTGTCTCCTTTCTATATTTACACACAACAGCATTAGGCACCGAGGCACAATTCTGCTGTTTTCTGATTGTAGAAGCAGCTGCAGTGTTACTGTGGAGCTGCTGGCTGTGCAGAGTGAAATGCTGCCGGGCCCTTATTCTGAGTGAGAGAGGCAGGATTGCACGCTCCTGTGACCAGACAATGTAAATTAGTAGAGCCGTCAGCCAATGAAATGAAAGGAGCAGGGATCCCCGGCACTGGGGAACAGTGTTTACACAAAACGAAGATAAGGGAGACAGTGAAAACAAGACAGCTTTGCTAATGACATCCAATTGCAAAGTTGCTTGTTTTCACTATCCCATTACTCTGAAGACCATTTAATGTAATGATACAACCCTTTTAACCAGCATATGGATGTTGCACCACCTGGAGGCATCTTCTGTAATTTCTGGGCCTCAGTGCAAGACCTTTGGGTTGGTCCATTCACTATGCCATACTGTTAAGAAGGGAGTTCAAAATAGGCAGTAGCTCAAAGGCCTCCATCTTCATCATCAAGACCCCTCCAGCACTTTCCAATATTGGATCAGCCAGCTATAAGGGTATGGAATAAATTAAGTGCAATCTGGAGGTTAGTCTTGGATAGCATGATCCACAGGGGAAAGGAGATCCTTAAAAAAGGAGCCTTCACCAAACTTGGGTCCTTTTAGCCACTACGGTGCTGGTGCTCTGCAGCCTTTGATCCCCCGTATGGGCACATTGGTTCATTTGATGCTCAGTACATGCTTCTCCATATTTATTGGCGCTCTCGCATTGCGTCCGACAATGGCTTGAAGCAATAGATAGATTATGTGCACATTATTCCATCCCACAGCACAGTACTGCACGCTGCCAATTCTTCTCCCGCCGCCTCCAGCATTTGCAACTCTTTGGAAATGAGTTGATGCAGTTGAGATACTATAATATTGTTTGTCAGTCAATTACTTGCACAGCTTCCAGTGCTGCTGCGTACAGTAATATCCGTTACATAGATGGAAGCCCGGGCTGGGGATTCGTTTGCTTTTTTTTTTTTAAGTATTAATTTTAAAAAAATTAAAAAAAAAGGTAAAAATGAACATTAAACAAATGCAATCATCCCCCAATTAGAGTAACCCTGTGATAAGATTACATTAGTTACAGGCCTAGAGTATTAATAAGTGTACATAGTTATGCAATCTACTGCACTTGATAATCACAGCAATAAAATGAGATTTGTTATAAGCTTAAAGGGGTTTTGCCACAATCTCATCTCATACCTCCTGCCTCCAGCTCTTCAGCTCTGTGTGCTCAGAAGGGGGCGTGCATGTTGAATAGCAGATCATGTGACCCAGCAGGATGGCATCACCAGGCCTTTCCTCTCTCTAGTCAAAGACTCCACATCTCTAAGAATCTCTCGCTTCATAAGGAAGCCTCTACATTGATAGATCAGCACCAGGGGCGTAGCTATAGGGGGTGCAGTGGTAGCAGTTGCTACCGGGCCCTGCAGCTTGAGGGGGCCTAAAAGCCCTTCTGCCACATAGGGAGACACCAGCATTGTAGGTGGCACATGGTAACTGTGGGGCTCCATTTCACTTTCTGCACTAGGGCCCCGGAGCTTTACGTTACGCCTCTGATCAGCACGGATAAGATGTCTCCATTGGGCAAAGGAAGGCTCCCCTCCGGTTTACAGTTCAGCAACAGAGTTTTTCTTCCACATTAGCAATCTGTACAACTTTCATTCATTTTCAGTTGATAAGTTCCTCTATCAAACCCAACAGGCTATTTTCTGGGGCACATACTCTTGGGAACTATAGTTTTACATTTAGATAAGTCTATATCTCAGACCAAAAAGTTGGTAGCCCCAGACCATATGGAAAAGCGAACCATGGGTACTATTACATCTGGTATATTTTGCGCTTGGCAATTTATGCATCAGGGCCACTCAGGTAGGGGCCAACCAGGTGGGGCCCAATCGGGTAGGAGCCAATCGGGTAGTGCGACATATCAGAAAGGAGGTGCCGCCGTGCCAGTTTTAAAGCACATTAAATGAGTGTATAGTGCGACTGAATGAAAGAGCCTGTCAAAAATCTGGCATCTGGTCTACCCTGCATAGTATAATTGATGCGCCTAATTTAGGTGCATAGCAGATCATTGCTGGCATATCTGATGCCTCTACTTTAGGCGCATTCAAATGTGTCGTGCCTGGTGTATAATGCGCCTAGTTTTGGTGAACGACAGTTCATTTATATAGAGAATACGGCGTCAACAGTTTCTTGGTACAAAATACACCAAAAAAAGTGGCGCAGCCCTAATGGGACATGTCACCATTAATTTGGATTAATTGGTCTCTAGCCCTAAGGACTGCATGTTTATGTATGGTGCATGCAGGTGGAGACGGTTGATTGCAGAAACCAGGTGTCAAACAGTTTGAGAGTGGTTAGAGCCATGGACTGTTGTAATGTCATGTGCTCTGCTAGGGCCCAGTACATTGCATTGCACTGGCGCCCATAATTATGTTAAGACGACCTTGACTTGAACTCAAACTAACTTGAACATAGTAGACTCCCTCTTATATAGGCCTACAGCCCTTCTTATCCACACTGATTGGCTGTAGGCCTCTCCCACCCTGTGGTGTTTAAAGCAGTATTTACTCATCCTTAAAGGGGTTGTCTCACTACATTGATTCATCTCACCTCAGTCCTGTTTCCTGGGTTTAATTTTGAATTCAGAGGCATGTTTACTGGCTTCCACTAGGCTGCAGTAGAAGCCAGGTCTGTAGCTATAGCAATGAGTGCTGGCAGCCTATCAGGAGAGATCAAACAGGACTGTAGCTATAGCAACCAGTGCTGGCAGCCTATCAGGAGAGATCAAACAGGACTGTAGCTATAGCAACCAACGCTGGCAGCCTATCAGGAGAGATCGAACAGGCCTGTAGCTATAGCAACCAGTGCTGGCAGCCTATCAGGAGTGATCAAACAGGACTGTAGCTATAGCAACCAGTGCTGGCAGCCTATCAGGAGAGATCAAACAGGTCTGTAGCTATAGCAACCAGTGCTGGCCGCCTATCAATGAGATTGAACAGGTCTGTAGCTATAGCGACCAGTGCTGCCAGCCTATCAGGAGAGATTGAACAGGTCTGTAGCTATAGCGACCCGAGGAGCTGGTGCAGCCCATACAAGAGGGGATATCTAGGAATAGGTAGGACACTGTTAATGGACATATTTTTAAAAGTGACTTGTTTTTTCAAGATCTATAACATAAAAAGCAGCAATCCCTGTAGTGAGACGACCCTTTTAAGCGGGCAGGGCTGAGCTGTAATACCAGCTGTGGTTATACTTGTGGAGCAAACACAGAACCCTTTTCTTGAATTTCTTCATAACCCTAAGCAGTGGTGCGTGTCATATCACAAACCATAGTGTGTAGACACTGAGAAAAAGAAAAAAACAGGGGGTGCTCTTATGCTGGAGTACGTTTACAATAAAAGTTAATAAGATCAATGTGAACAGAGTGCTCACCATGTTTAGCTGTGCTTAAGAAAAGGGGCACAACACTCCTTAGCATTTAGACTCAGTCCGAATTGTCCATCAGCAGCCATGGGTCCTTCTCCAAAGCTCACATGGCAGTGGGCATGGGATATTGAGCAAATTAAGAAAAAACGGATCCCTGTGCTTGCTATGAAACTTGAGGCGGTATAAAGGTGCTATAAAAAAGGTTTTACTTATAAGAACAAATTCATAAAACTATGTGAACCTTATACACCATGTGAAATACTCGACGCGTTTCTCACCTCAGACAGGCGCTACATCAGGAGTCATGCAACACTCCTCTGTAGCGCCTGTCTGAGGTTTCTCTGGGTCATTGTCCTGTTGCATGATGAAATTGGCTCCAATCAAGCGCCCCCCACAGGGTATGGCATGGCGCTGCACAATGGAGTGATTCCTTATTCAAAATCTCTTTTACCTTGTACAAATCTCCTACTTTACCAGCACCAAAGCAATCCCAGACCATCACATGACCTCCACCAGCACCAAAGAAAACCCCAGACCATCACATGACCTCCACCAGCACCAAAGCCACCCCAGACCATCACATGACCACCACCAGAAACAAAGCCACCCCAGACCATCACATGACCTCCACCAGCACCCCCAGACCATCACATGACCTCCACCAGCACCAAAGCCATCCCAGACCATCACATGACCTCCACCAGCCCCAAAAGCCACCCCAGACCATCACATGACCCCCACCAGCACCAAACCCCACCCCAGACCATCACATGACCTCCACCATGCTTGACAAATGGCGTCAGGCACTCTTCCAGCATCTTTTCAGTTGTTCTGCGTCTCACAAATGTTCTTCTGTGTGATCCAAACACCTCAAACTTCGATTTGTCCATAACACTTATTCCAATCTTCCTCTGTCCAATGTCTGTGTTCTTTAGCCCATATTAATCTTTTCCTTTTATTAGCCGTCTCAGATATGGCTTTTTCTTTGCCACTCTGCCCTGAAGGCCAGCATCCTGGAGTCGCCTCTTCACTGTAGACGTTGACACTGGCGTTTTGCGGGTACTAGTTAATGAAGCTGCCAGTTGAGGACTTGTCTTGTTGCTCAGTTGTGCAGCGGGGCCTCCCACTTCTCTTTCTACTCTGGTTAGAGCCTGTTTGTGCTCTCCTCTAAGGGGAGTAGTACACACCGTTGTAGGAAATCTTCATTTTCTTGGAAATTTTCTCGCATGAATAGCCTTCATCTTCAGCACAGGAATAGGCTGTCGATTTTTCACATGAAAGTTCTTTTTTTTCTGGCATTTAGCGAGTTTAATCGAACAACAAATATAATGCTCCAGATTCTCAATAGCTCAAAGGGAAAGGTCAGTTTTATAGCTTCTCTAATCAGCAAAACTGTTTTCAGCTGTGCTAACATACTTGCACAGGTTTTGCAAGGGTGTTATCCAATATCCAATAGCTTTCTTACACAGTTAGCAAACACGATGTGTCATTAGAACACCATGCTTGGGCATCCACTTGGCAAATGGGGTTGAATGTGGATAAATGTAAAGTTCTGCATCTGGGGAGAAATAATCTGCAGGCATCATATGTCCTAGGGGGAGAAAAACTTGTAGAATCTTTTGTTGAGAAAGATCTGGGCGTTCTTGTAGATCATAGACTTTCAGAACAGCAGCAATTTTCAATCAGCTGCCTCTAGGCCGTAAGATATTGGTGTGTATTAAAAGAGGCCTGGACTCGCGGGACAAGGATGTAATTCTACGCTGTACAAAGCATTTGGGGCGACCTCCTTAGATATGCTGTTCAGTTCTGGGCCCCAGTTTATTTGAAGAGATGTAATGGAGCTAGAGAGAGTACAAAGACGAGCAACCAAACTTATAAGGGGAATGGAGCATCTTAGTTATGAGGGGAGGTTAGTAGAGTTGAACTTATTTAGTCTTGAGAAAAAGACGGCTTCGGGGGGACATGATTTTAAATTTTTATAAAAATATAAATGGTCCCTACAAATAGTATGGGGAAAAAATTATTTCAAGTGAAAGGCCCCCTCAAAAGTCAAGGGGACATCCCTTCGACTAGAGAAAAAAGGATTCAACCCCAAGGAGAGAGCGTTTTCACTGTAAGAATTTGTGAAAAAGCCTGTCTGAGGAGCTGGTCACAGCAGAACTGTTAGAGGTTTCAGAAAGGCTTAGATACCTACCTGGAACTAAAGATATTAATGCGTACGTAGCTAGGTAAAATTCGGATCCTGGCTTGGTGGCGGTTCTGGGGGTCAGAGATGGGGTCTCCCATGGAGCAGATTGTTTCTTGCCTTGGGTTTCAGGGCATTAACCAATGGTGAGGCTGGGCTTAATGTCCTTGTCTCTCTCCCTCCACCCACATTTTTCCCCACCCTTGGTTGAACTTGATGGACATGGGTCTTCTTTCACCCGTACTAACTATGTAACTATGTAACACTGGAGTGATGGTTGGTGGAAATGGGCCTCTATACACCTATGTAGATATTGCATTAACAACCAGACATTTGCAGCTAGAATAGTCATTTACCCACATTAACAGTGTATAGAGATGTATTTCTGATTCATTTAATGTTAGCTTCATTGAAAAAAACTGTGCTTTTCTTTTCAAAATAAGGACATTTCTAAGTGACCCCAAAACTTTTGAAAATGTAGTTATATATAATATTATATATATTTATATATATATATATATATATATACACAGGTACACATGTAAACAATGCCCCTGTTTGTATGGTTGGTCGCCCCCTACATTTGTATGGACCCTTTATTTCTCAGCGGGTTGTTTCCAGTCGAAGGGAACGTGTCTGTGTAGAAATGTAAGAGACTTCTCGAGTGTGATGATTTCCAGCGAGCCGCTGATGGATCTGTTATTGTCTAAGAAATGGTTCGGTTCAAGCAGTTTTAGGATTGACAATCAGGACACGGAAATGAATCTTCCCTCACAGCAATTGGCGAGGCGCTGTTAGCTTTAGAGCAGAATAAACTGAACAATTCCTTTCAGGGAAAAATAGCAGCCGGAGATTTCATAGAAAAGTATAACAGTGTTTGGAAGTCAATAAAAATATACAAGGGAGTCAGCGAGGCAGCTGGCGGATAAGGGTTTTTGGAAGGGTCAGGTCACGACTAGAATAATATGAAGCCTAGGGTCAGATATTATTAGATCCTCCGTGTGCCTTTAAAAATTCTCAAGAAGACAGAAACAGAGTCTTAATTTATGACACTAGAGAGAAGCAACTGCCTTATAAGTACAAATAGTAAATAGTAATAGTAAGTAGTAAAAATCAAAATTTACATATAGTGTTATTAAGGGAAAAAGAAGAAATTAAGGCACTAGAATATTCTATAAATAAAGTTTATTAGTACATAGAAACAGGACTACGCGTGTCCCGCTTGATTGCGCTTCCTCAGGTCAATGCCTTGAAATTATATTATTCTTGCATTATAAGAGTATAATACTAGTTTTCCTTGCAATACCATGTACAGCCACACGGTGTGCTGTGAGAAGAAATGTGTCCAAGAATAAAGTTGCTTGAATCGGACCCTGCTCAGCTTGACACGGGTTGACAAAACTTGAAAAAAATTCAAATTGAACCTGATTTATTTGCACTTTGAGCCTAACCCTAAACCTAGCCTTAAAGGGGTTTTGCCAAGAAGTGAGTTCCTTACCTCTTATCTGCTCAGGAGAGAAGATAAATTCAGCATGCAGCATCATAGGGGGGAGAGGGAGAGGGAGAGCAGAGAGCAAGGAAGCAGGGAGCGTCTGCAATGTTCACTCAAATAATTACATTCCAACCAGTGGATTCTCTATACAGCAGACAGCCTCATACACTGCACTTTCTCCACAGTCCCTTGCAAGCTCATTCATGTTCCCAGTCATAAGAGAAGAAGTGCGAACACGCAAGTGCGGCCAGATCAGCTCCCGTCAGTGTCCTGGTCGTGTCTAATGTAAACTGTCAGGAAACCAAGGGGGACTGAGCAATGCTGTAGCTCTCACAGGCTTCACTTTTTGTAATTACATATATTTAGAAAAGTTATTAAATACCCATTTTGGAGGATCCTACATCAACATTACATCGTGGCAAAACCCCTTTAATCCTGACCATAACCTTAAAGGGGTTTTATTATCTCATACATTAAGGGTCTGTTAATTGGATTTTCCTTCAATGTGAGACAGGTGCAGATCCCACCTCTGGGACCCTCACTTATATATAAATATATAAATGGTTCCTACAAAACGTATGGGGAAAATTATTTCAAGTAAAGCCCCCTCAAAAGACAGAGGACATTCCCTTCGGCTGGAGAATAAAGGATTCAATCTCCAGAGGAGAAGGGCGTTCTTCACTGTAAGAATTGTAAATCTGTGGAATAGCCGCCCGAGGAGCTGGTCACAGCAGGAACAGGTGAGGGTTTCAAGAAAGACTTAGATACCTACCTGAAACTAAAGAATATTAATGCGTATGTAGCTGTGTAAATTTTTGGATCCTGGCTGGTGGAGGCTCTGGGGTCAGAGATGGGGTCTCCCCTCGAGTAGATCGGTTCTTGCCTTGTGGGTTTCAGGGCATTCACCACTGGGGAGGCTGGGCTTAAAATCCTTGTCTTCCTCCCTTCAACCACATTTTACCCACCCTTGGTTGAACTTGATGGACACATGTCTTTTGTCAACCGTACTAACTATGTAACTATGTAACTTATCTCGGAGATGGGCCCCCAAAGTCCTGGCTTAAGCTGGAGAAGTGGCCACGCTTGTGCGGTTTTACTCCATTTATTTCAATGGGATTTCCTAATACATCGGAGTGTTTCCATTCGGATGAACTCAGATTTTCCATTGAAGTGAATGAAGAGAAACCACACAAGCGTGGCCAATTCTCCATTCTAAGTCAGGAGTTTCGGCAGCCCTTTCTCAAGATAGGTTCATGTCCTAGAGGTGGGATCAGCCCCTTTCTCACATTGATGGCACATCCTCTAAATTAGGGTTTGGGAAGGGTTAGAGGTTTTTTACTGGTTTTGAATGGATTAAATAACCCACTTCTGGCATTTATTCTAGCAATAAAGTTTCTAATTAGTTTTTTGTATGAACTTCTATAAAAAAAAATTGTGAGGCGGCAGTGTCTCGAAAGAGAAAGCAAATTCCTTGGACACTGAAAACTTCTTCTGTGAGTTTTCACTCTTCTTTCTCAAGCTCATTACACTAATTAGAAAACCAAAGTGAATCCTACCAGACGATTTAAGTCTGACCTACATTAATACTTTAAAAGGGTAAATGAAACAGGTGCAGAAGGAACCAAATTGATTAACATGACATCCATTGACATGAGAAATGTGGTGCAATGCACTGCAAAAGTTTCCTTGTTTGCTTCGGAAATCTTCCTTCAGTGAATCTCCCAAGAACATCTAGATATTTTATATATGACACTGTTTCCTTGATTCAAGTATTTCTCTTCACCCGAACACGTTAATAGTGCGGAGCACATGACTGATCTCCGTCTGACGTTCTCTCATTCCTGTTCTTTGTCATTATGGCTGCTCTTTGTTCTGTTCCACCATTTTCATTCGGCTTTTGAAGAGCTTCCATAGCTGTAGTAGTGGTGGAGACGTCTGCACTGAGAGACCTGAAGTTTCTTTAGATGGTTGAGTGCTCTAGTGAGTCCATTAGCAGGAAGTGAGCAGGTGCTGCTGGATGAGCATGCAGCTCAGTATGATTTGTAAGGCATAAGCTTGCATGCTATTGTAGTTTATTCAAGTTTCTTTTTCAATATAACTTTTATTCACTAACTATATTAAGCCATGTTTATAATGTTGTTATAACTAATTTCTTTCTTTTGTTCCAATTTTATTACATTAATACTAAAAATGTTATATATTATATAGTAACAGGCTTGGACTGGCCAACAGGGGATTAGGTGACACCCCGGTGGGCCCCTGGGCCTGGTGGAAATATGGCAATAGCAAGGGGAAAAAAGCTAAGAAAGAGAGACAAAGTGCAAGAGTCACGTGCACTGTGTTCAGTTACGTACAGTAGCTGTAAGGTGGGTCCCAAGAATCAACTCCAATGGTGGGCCCCAGGATTCAACTCCACTGGTGGACCTCAAGAACCAACTCTACTGGTGGGCTCCAAGAATCAACTCCAGTAGTGGGCTCCAAGAATCAACTCAACTGGTGGGCTCCATGAATCAACTCCACTGGTGGGCCACAAGGATCAACTCCAGTGGTGGGCTCCAAGAATCAAGTCCACTGGTGGGGCCCAAGAATCAACTCCACTGGTGGCTCCAAAAATCAACTCCAGTAGTGGGCTCCAAGAATCAACTCAACTGGTGGGCTCCAAGGATCAACTCCAGTGGTGGGCCCCAAGAATCAACTCCACTGTTGAGCCCCAAGAATTAACTCCACTGGTGGCCCCAGGAATAAACCCCACTGGTGAGCCCCAAGAATCGACTACCCTGATAGACCCCAAGAATCATCTCCACTGGTGAACTAGAAGAATTAACTCCACTGGTGGGTCTTAAGAATCATCTCCAGGTGGGGGCTCCAAGAATCAACTCTAGTGGTGGAACTCAAGAATCAACTCCACTGTTGAGCCCCAAGAATTAACTCCACTGGTGGCCCCAGGAATAAACCCGACTGGTGGGCTCCAAGAATCATCTCCACTGCTGGGCCCCAAGAATCAACTTCACTGGTAGACCCCAAGAATCATCTCCACTGGTGGGGACTCCAAGAATAAACTCCATTGGTAGGCCCTAAGAATTATTTCCAGATGGTGGCTTCAAGAATGAACTCTAGTGGTGGGCCCCAGGAAAAAAACGTCACTGGTGGGCCCCAGCCACCCCATCCTGACACAGCATATTAACATAAGGCTGAAAAAGACCATCCAGTTCAGCCTATTATCCTGCAGTGTTGATCCAGAAAAAGGCTAAAGCCCCTGAGGTGTAGAAACCAATTGTCCTCATCTTGGGGAGAAAAAAAAATTACTTCCCAACAACTCAAAGCGACCTAGGTTGAGGTAAAAAAAAATTCCTTTCAGACTCCAAATCTTGCACTTAGTAACCAGAAGTTATGTCCGACCATGCGCACTGGTGAATGGCTAGTTAACCTATAAAACCTTGTAAAACCCCCTAACCCAGACTTAGGGTTGATTTTTCAGAGATTTTCATCAAGATTCAATTCCGGAGTTTAAAAGAGTTAAGTTCTCTCCATGAAGCCCCATTGCTGGTGACACGGAGGAGATAGCGTAGTTTGTTCACCTGTTACTCTGTAGTCCTCAATATAGCACCATCACTTTGTATGACAATGCGCGGCTATTAGGCTGCTCTGAAAATACTTTTTTTTTATGTAAAAATGAATCACATAATAATTGTAAGTAGGAAGAATGAATATTCACCAACCCGATAACAGAGTCTCTGCGATTACTATGGCAACACCAGAGAACTAAAGTGTATTTACTCTCAGCCTCGATGTCTATGGGTAAATCAATGAGACGCGCTCCTCTGCTCCTTCCAGCTCTTGAAAGCTGTAGGGTTAATGGGGCACTCTTTGCTCCTTTTCTTGTAACTTTTTAAGTAAATGTCAATTGACCGTGTAATGCTCTAAGCTTAAGGACTTATGCTCGTTACTTTCCTTCCATGGAGCCATTAATTGTCTTATTTCTATTCCTTGAGGTCTTGCTGGAACATTTTGGTGGCTCTATTTTCTTAGAAGTTTGATAGTTGACCACTTGAGGTCTTGCTGGAACATTTTAGTGGCTCTATTTTCTTAGCAGTTTGATAGTTGACCACTTGAGGTCTTGCTGGAACATTTTAGTGGCTCTATTTTCTAAAAAGTTAAATAATTGACCACTTGAGGTCTTGCTGGAAACATTTTGGTGGCTCTATTTCTTAGAAGTTTGATAGTTGACCACTTGAGGTCTTGCTGGAACTATTTTGTGGCTCTATTTTCTTAGAAAAGTTTGATAGTTGGACCACTTGAGGTCTTGCAGGAAACATTTTGGTGGCTCTATTTTCTTAGAGTTTGATAGTTGCCCACTTGAGGTCTTGCTGGAACATTTTGGTGGTCTATTTTTTATTAAAAGTTAAATAATTGACCACTTGAGGTCTTGCGGAACATTTTGGTGGCTCTTTTTCTTAGCAGTTTGATAGTTGACCACTTGAGGTCTTACTGGAACATTTTGGTGGCTCTATTTTCTAAAAAGTTAAATAATTGACCACTTGAGGTCTTGCCAGAACATTTTGGTGGCTCTATTTTACTAGCAGTTAAATAGTTGACCATAGTAGGAGATAGGGTCCAATGCTTCACCCCTTTGTCTTCCTAGTTCTTCTACAAGCTTGGGTGATCCATGGACTTGGAGTTTTCTCACCACATTGCTTGCCTTTAAACATGGAGGCAAAGGTAAATAAATCTTATTACCAAATACATTGCTGTTCTGATTTTTCTTCATTTCAAAGCTAGAACAGTTCTTATCTCTTGCTTGTTACACAAGCTTCCCTAGGTTACTGACCACGTTTTTGTGTTCTAGCAGTGACCAGTATGGTAACATTACTCCATGCTGTGTCTTATCAGCAGCACACGAGTTTCTTTGTTAACGACAAATATTAACTCTTTAGAGCTCTGCAGCATTCTGTACTTCTGTTTAGACCCCTCTAACATCAATGTCCCTCTTACAGGCTCAGCTAGGGATAGAGCTGAAATGTCAGTCAGTACTGTAGAAACACTCACAGTCTGAACAGGAAGTGGGATACTGAAGCTGTAGAACCACCCACAGCCTTAACAGAAAGTGGAAGCTTGAAGCTGTAGATCAGCACACAGCCTGAACAGGAAGCAGGAACCTGAAACTGTATAACCACCCACTAGCTGAACAGGAAGTGAAAGCCTGCAGCTATAGAACTGCCTACAGCCTGACTAGGAAGCAGGAGCCTGAAGCTGTATAACCACCCACAGCCTGAAGAGGAAGTGGAAGCCTGAAGCTGTAGAACCACCCACAGTCTGAACAGGAAGTGGGATACTGAAGCTGTAGTAACCCCCACAGCCCTTTAAAAGAAGTGGGAAGCCTGAAGCTGTAGAACGGCACACAGCCTGAACAGGAAATGGAAGCCTAAAATTTTAGAACTGCACACAGTCTGAACAGGAAGTAGGAGTTTGGAGCTACAGAACTGCCTACAGCCTGACCAGGAAGCAGGAGCCTGAAGCTGTATAACCACCCACAGCCTGAACAGGAAGTGGAAGCCTGAAGCTGTAGAACTGCACACAGCCTGAACAGGAAGTAGGAGTCTGGAGTTATAGAACCACCCACAGCCTGAACAGGAAGCAGGATCCTGAAGCTGTATAGCCACCCACAGCCTGAAAAGGAATTGGAAGCCTGAAGCTGTAGAACTGAACAGAGCCTGAACAGAAAGTAGGAGTCTGGAGCTATAGAACTACCTAAAGCTTGAACAGAAAGTAGGAGCCTGAAGCTGTAGTACTACCATCAGTCTGAACAGGCAATGGAAGCTTGAAGCTGTAGAACTGCACACAGCCTGAACAGGAAGTTGGAGTCTGGGGCTATAGAACCATCCACATCCTGACCCGGAAGCAGAAGCCTGAAGCTGTAGAACTGCACACAGCCTGAACAGAAAGTAGGAGTCTGGAGCTATAGAACCACCCACAGCTTGACCAGGAAGCAGAATTCTGAAGTTGTAGAACTGAGCACAGTCTGAAAGTGGGAGCCTAAAGGTGGCTGTGAAGAGCAGTCTCACCATTGTGAGAATACCCCTTTAAACCCAAGAATCTTATGAACAATAATAGCTAAAATATAAAATGAGGAACCCTACAAAGAGCAGCTTTTATTCTGCAGGGCGGGGCTCAGTCACAGTGACCTGAGAACATCAATGGCTCCGCTGTCATAGTAAATCTTCTTTGTGTTCACCAGCAGGTTTCTCCTCCATTCATCTGCTTCACGTTATCCTGGTCTCCTACCAGATGCCGCTTAATGTAGACTAATGGAAGCCATTTCAGGTTTCCAAAGACTTTGAATATGTCTGTTTTATTGAAGCTGCACCCCTGCCCAGCTGCCGGCTGTCAACTGATTGTATTTATTACTGTTATGGTATTTCTGAAATGCTTCTCATGAACCAGACAGATCAGGATGAGCATAACTGGAGGTATCTCCCGGCATTATGATCTCTATAATTCTGAAATTATATTCATGAACCAGCCAAATCAGGATGAACATAACCTGAACTCTCTACCTTCATTATGGGAACAGTAGTTCTGAAATGCTATTGATGAACCAGATAGATCAGGATGAACATAACTGGAGGTCTTTCTCCCTGCATGATGGGCACGGTAGTTCTAAAATGCTAATCATGAACCAGACAGCTCAGGATGAACAAAACCTGAGGTCTCTACCTGCATTGTAGTCATGGTAGATCTGAAATGATATTCATGAACCAGACAGATCAGGATGAACAAAACCTGAGGTCTCTTCCTGCATTGTAGTCATGGTAGATTAAATGATTTTGAACCCGAAAATCAGGATGAAACCTGAGGTCTTTTCCCGCATTTGTCCCGGTTGATTGAAATGTTTTTATGAACCAGCAGTCAGGATGAACAAAACTGGGCCCCTTCCCCCATTTGGTCTGGTAGATTGAAAAGTAAATTATGAACAGCAGATCAGGATGAAAATAACCTGAGTTTTTCCTCTTATGGGGCAGGGGAGATTAAATGGTTTTTGAACCAGGCAGTCAAGGGGGAAAATAACCCGAGGCCCCCTCCTACCTTCTTTTCGGCCCAATGGTAGATTGAAATGTAATTCATGGAATCAGACAGATCAGGTTTAACATAAACCGGGAATTCTCCCCCTGCTTTATGGCCCAATGGTAATTTTAAATTGTTTTTCCCTTTAACCCGGGGGCGATCGGGAAAGAACAAAACCCTTTAGGTCTCTCCCCTGCTTTATGGTAAATGGTAGATCTGAAATGCAATTCATGAACCAGACAGATCAGGATGAACATAACCTGAGGCCTCTCCCTGCATTATGGTCATGGTAGATCTGAAATGCTTTTAAAGAATAAAGACGATCAGGATGAACTTTACTGCATTACGGCGGGCAATGTATGGAATTTTCCCAGAATAAGCCCCTTTCCGTATCCCTTCAGTAATTTTCCCTCCTTTTTCCGGAGGGCTGCTTTTTTTGTTTTTTTTTTGTTCTAAAAAAATTTTTTTAATGCTTCCCCAAATTTATCAAAAGGGGGGGGACTATATCAGCATAAGCAGGTGGGGGGATTAAATAGTTATGGAGGGGGAAGATTTAAAAGGGGTCAGTTCATTACCCGGCGCCCCCCCCGGCCCAGCTGAAGGCTGAGCCATCAGCACCGAGAAAATAATGGGGGGTTGTTTTTTCCTCTGAAATTTTGCAGCCCCGGGGCCCACCAACGGGAAGGGGACGGGGGCGCCTCCAGAGCGGGGGGTTATTACTTTTTATACATCCATATTGATTTACAGCTGTGCTATGTTTTTCTTTTAAAAGAGAAAAACTTTAACTTGTGAAAAATTTTGGGGTGAAAAACCCTTTCCAAAAAGTAGCCCCCCGGGGTCAGTGAGGGAAAATTTTGGTAAAAGGAAAAAACGGGAAAAAAGTCAGACTGGGGCCCCGGCCCCTAGGGGGAAAAAAAACCCCAAGGAAACCCCAAAGGGGCCCCCCTCGGCAGGGCCCGACCCCCCAAAGGGTTTTGGGGGGCCCCTGGGGTGCTTTTTCAGATGGGAAAGACAGGCAGAAAGCAAGAAGCCAGTGCAATATTTTTGCAGTAAAGTATAATACCCGAAGAATGGGCCCCACGGATCAACCCCCAATGGTGGCCCCAATAATCAATTTTTACGATGAGCCCCAAAGGGAACCCAACCCCCACAAATTGGCCCCAAAAAAATCAACTCAAATTTGGGGGCCACTAAAAAAATAAACCGCCCTGGTGGGGACCCCAAAAATTTCCCCCTTTACTGGTGGCCCCAAAGAATAAACTTCCACTGGTTCTCCAAAATCAACCCCAACTTTTGGCCCAAAAAAAAATCAACCCCAAGGGGTGGGCCCAAGAATAAACCCACTTTTTCCCCCCCTGAGAATCAAAACTCCACTGGGGGCCCCCCAAAAATCAACTCCAGGGTGGGGCCCTGAGAACCCAACCCCACGGGTGGCTCCAAAAACCCAAAACCTCCACGGGTGGCTCCAAAAATAAACCCTCCCCCCTGGTGGCTCCAAGAACCAACTCCACGGGTGGGCACTAAGAATCACCCCCACTGGGGGTTTCCCAAAGAATCAACTCCACTGGTGGGTCCCAAGAATAAAAACCCCAAACGGGTGGACCCCAAGTTTAAATTTCCACTGGGGGGAACCCAAAAAGGAATCATCTCCACTGATAGCTCCCCAAATCATCCCCAAATTGATGACCACCAAGAATCAGCTGCCCCGGGGGCCCAAAAATTAAACTTCATTTGGGTGGCCCCAAAAATCATCACCGACTGATGAGCACCAAGAATCAGCCCCCACGGGTGGGCCCCAAGGATAAAATTTACGAGGGACCCGGGAAATAAATCTATTTGGGGTTGGCCTCCCCTTAAAATCAACTCCTCGGTGAGCCCAAAAAACAACTCCATGGTGGGCCCCAAAAATCAACTAATTTTTTGTGGCCCTAAAATCAACTCTACGGGTTGCCCCCCAAGAATCAACTCCACGTTGGGGCCCCAAGAAAAACTCCACTGGGTGGGACCCCCAAGAATTAACTCCATCGATGGGTAAACCTGGCCCCCCAGTGTTGAACCAGGGGTTCCCCAAATGCACGCCCAAAGCAAAATATTTGTCTGGGGGTTTCCTTTTCGTATCACCCCAAAATGCATGAAGGGGCCCGTCTTTTTTTAAACCCCCTTTCAGATCAGAGCAATTTTCAGATTCTTCTTTTTTTCTCTCCACCTTCTAAGACCCATAAATTTCTTCAGATTTTTCCATCTCCGCCCATTATTTTGGGGCCCAATAACTTTTTTATTGTTCCTCCAATAGTGCTGTGTGATGACTCTGTTCTTTGCAGGATGAGAGTCACTTTTATTGGTATCAATCTGGAGACTCTGTAACGTCTTAATCCTTTTTATTTAATCTTTTCTGGGAGACAGAATGACCCCAAAAAAAAACAAAAACAAAAAATTTTTAAAGGGTCAATTTGCTTCTTTTTTTCTTTTCCCGCGTCTGCCCCGCAGGGGTAAAGAACATTGTAACGTGTTAGATCTGAATCTTATGGACGCGGAGATACAAATTATGTTCACTTTGTTCATTGTTTACTTTTCAAATAGGGCAAATGTTTAAAAAAAAATTTTTACAATTTTTTTAAATTTATTTTTAACTTATTTTTCTTACATTAACAATTTAAACTCCCCCCAAGGTAACTTGAAATGTGATCGCTGTGGGTGTTTTTACTATAAAACAGCAATTTCAGATGTACAATTTTGGGGCTTTTCATTCATCTCCTGTTTAAAACCCCCGACTTTTTCAGTGGCCGGGGGTCGGGGGCTGTCAAAAATTTCCCAGCAGGGGTAGCACAGTTTTCCCCGGGTATATCTAGCAGCCAGCACCCACCGTCTATGGTTTGGGCTCAGCGAGTGAACCCGCTCCATACCCCCTGAGTGCAGTGTGGATGTACCTACCGGTATATGTCCATTTGCATTAATGGGTTAAAGGGAGCCTATTGGCATTGAGCAGACAGTATGATATGCCGATCTGGATGTCAACCTGCTCTGATTGCAACCTATCATTCCTTGCAATGACATCTTCTCCATTCTCGTCCCATAATTAAAGGGATTTTTTCCCCCAAAAAAAAATTGACCGGCCGGGGGAAACTTGCAAAAGAAAAACAAACATTTTTACCTTCATCATTAAAAAAAATCTGGGAAAACCCTTTTTTTCTAGCCCCGCTCCTTTTGTGAAATTTATTTTTTACCCAAACCCCATCTCCAGGGGATTTCGACCAGGGCTAAAAGTTCCCTCATTTCCCGGGCGACATGCTCCCGACATCACCTCTCTTCTTTAGGGAAGTTACTTTGGGGGTTTAAAAACCCCCCGGTGCCGCATTCTAAATCCTGCCCTCTTTTACTTTTTTGTAATTTAGCCAAACAAATGCAAATAAGGGAAAAAAGAAACCCCAATCAGGGGGCCCGTGCAAATTTTATAAATAGGGGAAAAAAATTCCCCAGGGGTTTTTGGTTTTCCCGCCCGGGAATTTTAACCTTTGGAACCCCCTTTGGGCCTGGAAGCCCAAAAAATTTAAACCCCTCACAACTCACAGCTCTTTTACATAAACAGACCTTTCTTTGACTTCAAAGGGGAAAGGGCCCGGGGTTGGGCATCCTTCTGGGTCCAAAATGATTATAATTCAAAAAAAACCCCAAAACGGGCCCCCTTAAAAAAAAGAAGGCCAAACCCCCCCAGAAGGCCCTTTAAGAGCTGGACCCAGGAAGGGTATGAAATGAGAATTTTTGGCAAAAAAACCCCCTTTTTTTTTTTTAAAAAATCATCATTTAAAAGAAAAAAAATCTCTGATAAAAATAACTTGTTTTTTTTGAATCAGAAAACAATAATTTTTTCTTCTCAATTTCTAAAGATTCATTTCTAATGGCTCCTTTTCCAGTTCCTTTTGAAAAATGCTCCCCCTATGCCCTTTTTCATTCCTCCCGGGTTTTTCCAAAAATTCCCTGCCAAACCCCCTTGTAAATAGCCATGGGGAAAGGGTACAATAACAGGTTTGTGTAATTTTTTGACTCTCTAAGTATGATAAGGGGGTAATGGTAAACATCATTTACCTGCAGGGCCCTGGATTAAAACTTTCCCCGGGGGTTTTTGTGTTTGGGCTGGGGAGCCTGGACGCAAACCCGGGAGATCCCGTCTTGGGGCCCCCCAGCGGAAAATGATTCATGGGGGCCCCCCAGTGGAGCTAATACTTGGGGGCCCAGTAGTGTAGTTGATTCTTGGGGGCCCACCAGTGGAGTTGATTATTTGAAGTCCACCATGGAGGTTTAAAATTTTTGGGCCCCCCAAAAAAAAAAGTTGATTTTGGGGGCCCCCCAATGGGTCAATTTTTTACAGCCCCGCCAGTGGGGAAAGAATTTTTGGGGGCCCCCAAAAATGAATTGATTTTTGGGGGGCCCCCCAGTAGAAAGGTTTATTCTTGGAGCCCCCCAGTGGGGTTATTCTTGGAGCTACCATGGATTTTTATTCTTGGGGGCCACCAGTGGAGGGTTTATTCTTGGAGCCCCCATGGATTGATTCTTGGAGCCCACCAAATGGAGGGGGATTCTGGGGCCCAAACATGGGGTTGAAATTTTTTGGAGCCCACCGGTTGGGGGGAAATTTTTTAATCCCTACAGTGGGTTTTGATTCCTTTTGGGGGCCCTCCTATACTAAACGGAAAAGACTGCACATACTTTCAACCCTGACTCTTGTATTTCTGGCCCCCTCAAAAGCAACCCCTTTGAAACCGACATGGGTCATAGGGGCCATCAGAGGTTTTCCCCCGCCTACCTGTTGGGCCCCGGGCCCCAAACCTGGAGGGGGGTTGTCCCATTAAAATGGACCCCTAAGGGACTTATTTTAAGGGCCCAAATAACTTTTTTATTGTTCCTCCAATAGAGCTGTGTGGGTGACTCCGTTCTTTGGGAGGATGAGAGGGCACTTTTTAAATTTGGGAACAAATTTGGGGACTTTTTAACGTCTTAATCCTTTTTTATTTAATCTTTTCTGGGAGACAGAATGACCCAAAAAAGAAAAAAAAATCACCATTTTAGTGTCTTCTTCTTTCCAGCGTCTGCCCTGCTGGATAAAGAACATTGTAATGTGTTAGATCTGAATTTGATGGACGCGGTGATACAAATTATGTTTACTTTGTTTTATTTTGTTTCTTTTCTAATAAAAGGCCAAAAAGATAAGTTTTTTTTGCTTTGTTTTTTTTTTAACTATTTTTTTTAACTTATTTTTCTTACATTAACATTCAGTCCCCCCCAAAAAAAAAAGGGGGCTTGAACATTTGATTTGCTTTTGGGTGTTTTGTAAATATATACAGCGATACAGATGTACATAGGTCTTTTCATTCATCTCCTGTTACACCCTGACTATCTGAATGATTAAGTGGCCGGGATCGGTGCTGTCTACAATCCAGCCCGCTAGCGGGAGTTGCCAGGTATATTTGCCCAAACCCCCCCGTCTTTTGGTTTGGGCTCAGCGAGAGAGCCCGCTCCATAACTACTTAGCACAGTGTGGATGTAACTACCGGTATATGTCCATTTGCACTAATGGGTTAAAGGGAGCACATTGGCATTGTCTAGACCAGGGGTCCTCAACTCCAGTCCTCATGGCATCAACAGGTCATGTTTTCTGGCTTTCCACAGGTGATATCATTATTGTCAGTGCATTCTGTGGGATAACCTGAAAACATGACCTGTTGGTGGGTCCTGAGGACTTGAGTTGGGGAGCCCTGGTCTAGACAATATGATGTGCCATTCTGGATGGCAACCTGCTCTGATTGCAACCTATCGTTCCTTGCATGAAAATTACATCTTCTCCTTTCTAGTCCCATCATTAATAATCGTCATTTAGAAGAAAAAAAAATCTCTGATAAAAATAACTTGTTCTTTAGAATCAGACACAATATTCTTCTTCTCAGATTTCTGTGATTCATCTTCTAAAGCTCCCATGATGCTTTTCATTCCTCCCGGGTCTGCCAAATTCATGATGATGTCGTTATAAAATCTTACAAATTGCTATTTGGCTTCATTTGGCTTTGGAAAAGAATCCCATGTAAACCACTCATTAGACTCCGCAACACAGGGTGATGCTGGGACCTGCCATAACTTGTAATAGTCCATGAAGGCTACAATAACAGGTAGTGATAATATTGACTCTCTAAGTATGATAAGGGCTAATGGTAATATCAGTCACCTGCAGCCGTGATTACACTTTCACGGGGGGTTAGTGTTGGACTGGGGAGCCTGGAACCAACCAGTGTAGATGATTCTTGGGCTCCACCAGTGGAGTTGATTCTTGGGGCCACCAGCAGAGTTTATTCTTGGGGCCACCAGTGGAGATGATTCTTAGGGCCTACCAGTGGAGTTTATTCTTGGGGCCCACCAGTGGAGTTGATTCTTGGGTTGGGCCAACCAGTGGAGTTGATTCTTGGGGTCCACCAGTGGAGTTGATTACAGCCCACCAGGGGAGTTGATTCTTGGGGCCCACCAGTGATGTTGACTCTTGAGGCCACCAGTGGTTTTGATTCTTGGGGCCACCAGTGGTTTTGATTCTTGAGGCCACCAGTGGTTTTGATTCTTGGGGCTCACCAGTGAAGTTGATTCATGGATTCACCAGTGCAGTTGATTCTTGAAGTCCACCTATGGAGTTGATTCTTGGGGCCCACCAGTGGAGTTGATTCTTGGGCCCATCCTACAGCTTTTGTAAATGACTGCATATACTACAAATGACTCTTGCATTCTGCCTCCTACTTTCAGCCTCTGAAAAGCAGCCTTAGCTGTGATATGCTCATGGGTCCATCAGGGGTTTCCCATGCCTCCCTGTGGGCCAGTCCAAACCTGGGGGGGTGTTGTCTCAGCATATAGACCACTAGAAGGACTTTTGTCTGTATTACTCTGAAGAGCAGGTCCATCCTTTTCTCAGTATTTCCCACACCATGGTTTAATCCACCTCCTCATTGGCTCTTACGCCTTCACTTCTGCTTACTTCTTACACTCGTGATTGACCAAGCTAAAGCCCATCAGTGGGAAATTCCTAGACATTAATAGTCTGCGATTAATGTAACTCTCACCCTTCCCAGGTTGACTTAAAGTATCTGACAAGTGACACCTGCTGGGGATAGCTATGCTCCAAGGGTGAGGACACACAAAGGTCCGGCCACATGCTGGTTCAACCATGTCCCAATGCAGCCACCAATGGCCGCAGCAGTTTGCTGGTAATAGCCAATAAAATTCTGTGGCCATTAACAGCCACACAAGGTTGTAGCTTTAGCCGCATGAGGTGTAATTATGCCCCAATGTGGCCACCAATGGCCACAGTAGTTTGCTGGTAGCACCCAATAAACTTGTGCAGCCATTGACAGCCGCACGGGGATGTTTATTTCTCCCCATGTGGCCACTAATGGGTGCAGCAGTTTGACGGTAGCACCCAATAATGGGCTGCATGTGGCTAAACCCAAATGTGTCCTCACTCTAAGGCAATGTCGAACTCTTTATTGAGCCTTGCAGCTTGTCTTGGGTTACTAGCCGAGTCAGACACCCATCTGTTTCGGGGTACGTGCCATCTCTGACAGCTGTTTGGGGGCGCTTGCCAAGGGTTTTGGCTGGCTGAATTAGATGCCAGCTGATTGATTAGTGTTCCAGTTGGATCACCATCAGATATTCATCTAGAGAAGATGTTTTCCAGATGGTGCAGGCACTTTAAGTGCTTGAGTAAAGTAGTCATGTTGTCCATTAAATTGAATGGAGGTCCATTGATTTAGATGAATGCTACTTGTCCTCCAAATAGGAAGTGACCATAGGCAAATCCCTCTCTACTCTCTCAAAAAGTCCTCAGTCCATCTTAACAGGTATCGACCCCTTTTAAGGAGAGTGCTAAACCCCACAGCTTAATAGTCCTCCCTATTCAAGGCTCTTGAGTGCTACGTTCTGATTTCTATACGCCCAAAATAACAATTATCCATTATTGCAGAACACTTACTAATCTGCAGGGAAGGAAAAGATGTAAAACTCAGCAATATGCTTTGTGATGGTAACAAAAAAAGGCAATTAGCGCTCTCTAAACTGCGCTGAGAAATTCTTCACTAACTAAGTCGCTCATAATCAAGTGTGAAGAGGACGAGGTTAAAAAAAGACTTTTATGCAGTCAAACTCCGGGACGGGCGAGTGGTGAAAAGCAATCTGTAAACACTCAGAACAAAACCGCAGACCCGAGCCATCCCGCCGAAAAGTTCACAGCACGGTGGTGAGACCAGGCGGCAGTAAGCACTTAACACGAATCCAAGAAATCACTAATTACGTTTTCATTAAAAATTGGGCAACTGTGCAAATATTTCACTTTATTTGATTTTTCTATATTTTTTTAAATTATTTTAATTTTCCTTATTCACAACTTAAGCTGGTTTAAAAAAATCTGTAAAAAAGAAGCATTAAAAGACAGCCGTAGACTTGATGTGAACAGCCCCTTAGCTCTATGCGTCTATCATCCGACATCTCACGGTGCTCTGCACTTGTAGCCATGAACAGCACAATTCTCATTTTAACTTCAGACTGAAATGGAGAAGAAAACATCATATAACTCAAGAAAAGATTTATATAGTGATCCTGCTCCCTAACCTCTAGCACTCCCTTAGAAGTAGGAGCCAAAAGGAAGACATTATAGAGCAGTACTGAGCAGTATAATCTATGATTTCAGCTATGGGTGAGATATGACATTACAATTGTCCCTGAGCTAATGGGTGTAGGCTAGCTGCTATGATGTCTCCCATACACTGCACACATAGAAGAGGAGATCCTGCTCCCCTATATCTCTATAGGAGACTAGCTGCTATGATGTCTCCCATACACTGCACACATAGGAGAGGAGATCCTGACCCATATATCTCTATAGGAGATGAGCTGCTATGATGTCTCCCATACATTGCACACAGGAGAGGAGATCCTGTCCCCTATATCTCTATAGCAAGATGGAGGACATTATAGAGCAGTACTAAGCTAGTGGGTGGAGACTATGCTGCCGCTATGATGTCTCCCATACACTGCACACAGAGAAGAGGAGATCCAGTTCCCCAATATCTCTATAGGAGACTAGCTGCTATGATGTGTTCCATACATTTTACACACAGGGGGGGAGATCCTGCTTCCCTATATTTATATAACACAATCTCAGAAACAGCAGGATAGAGGACATTAAATATTAGTACTGAGTTAGTGGGTGGAGAGGAGCTGCTATGATGTCTCCCATACACTGTACACACAGGAGAGGAGAATCCTGCTCCCCTATATCTTTCCTGCAGGATGGAGGACATTATAGTGCAGTACTGAGCTAGTGGGTGGAGACGAGCTGGCATGATGATGCCACGTTGTTGACGAAACATGTTGGGGTGGTTAGGATCTGTATCTTAAATTTAGCAACCTTGCTCATTAGACAAACCCCTGCAGAGGTTTTCAAAAATTCGCTTTGGATACCAATTTAAAGTGTGACCAGGGAAAATTTTTGTGTAAAATGCCAGATCAGTTTTTATTAAGATAGAAAAAATCCCTCCCCTAGAGATTTCAGGAAAAAAATGAAAAGTTTCCAGGGGTTATCCCAGGGGAAAATTTTTCGAGTCATTTAAACTTCCTACTAATAGCAACCCACTATCCCGAGGGGAAATGCAAAAAATTAGGCCCCCGTGCCCCCATTTCAGAAAATTCCCAAAAGACCCTTTTGTGAGGGTCCTGGGGAATACAATTTCTGTCAGGAAATTTAGTTTACAGCCGATTTCAATTAGGGCAAAGTCCCCCCCTGCCGGTTTTTCAGGGCCGGGGTTTTTGGGGTTTTTTTTGACCTTCTGAAAAAAAAACCGAAAATGGCACCAAAATTTTGGGTTATGGGAAAAAAAACCCTTTTTCACAGTCCCCCCTCACAGGCTTTTCGTCGGAAGGGGTTTTTCCCGGGGGGTTTCCGGGCGGCCCCAAAACCCTTGAGCAAAACGCATTCTTCCGTCCGGTTTTTTTGGGGGAATTTTGTCTTCTCAATGTGAAAAAGGGGGGGGCTTTTTTTTTTTCCGCTCATCGCGGGGGGAAAAGCCCCCCCCCCCCCCCCCGGGCCCGGGGGGACGGCACAAAAAAAAGGGGGAAAAAAAAGCCGGGGATGCGCCCTTTAAGGTGATAGAAGGGGTGCTTTTATTTTTAAATCGAACTGTTTTTGAAAATTTAAGTTCAGTAGAATTCTCAAATTTTTTAAAACTTGAACGAACGAATTTTTTACTGTTTTTTCGAGTAAAGTTCTAGTTCTATTTGCAGCCATTTTCGTTTTTTTTCACCCCTTTTTCGCCCCTTTGGGCCCCACCCAATCACCTTTCTGCCCCCTTTTTTGACGGGCCTCAATCACCTTTTCTCCCCCACTTTTGGGGGCCATCCAACCCCTTTCCTTTTTTTCCCTCCACCCTTTTGGCGGCCATCCAATCCCTTTCCCCACTTTTGGCGGCATCCAATCCCCTTTCTCACTTTTTTAGCGGCCATCCAACCCTTTTTTTTTTCCCCACTTTTTTGCCGGCCCCCATCCAATCACCTTTCTGCACTTTTGGCGCCCCAAATTTTTCCCTTTTTTCCCCCCTTTTCTGCATTTTTGGCGGCCACCCCAATCAGGCAGAGCACAGAGAAGTGCAGAAACTCACGCTGAGTGTGGTCTCTCATTGGGGCTAAAATCACATGACCATTTTATAAAATACACTTTTTTTCCCTTGTGAACCCTTTTTCAGCTCCCTCCTGGCTTTGGCAGATGCTTTTAGACAGCATTTTCCTCTCCTAGAAGCAATAGTTAGGGAGTTTGGTATTGCTGGTGCATCTTTCCCACCCAAAGCTTTTTATTTGGTGACATTTGCAGGTCAAAAAAAACTTCATATCAGGATTAATCCCCGGGGAATTTTTATTATCCCATCCCCAACTGTCGGTTCATTAATTTTAACAGCCAATCCATGGGGAAGGGTTTTGGGGCCCCCCAGGGTGCAGGCCCCCATAGTGGGTGCTATGCTAAACTACGCCCCCGCTTTCAAGTTTCCTATCTTTTCAGTTAGCCATTGAAAAAATGGGGGGGTTTTTTGCCTCTCGTTTTTTTCGTCATCTTAGAGCCCCAAATTTTCTTCACTAATTTTACTTCCAGGTTTTTCTGTTAAGGATGGTAAAATCCAGTTCTCCCCACCCGTATAGGTGTAAAAATTATCCAGAACATCTTCTCCATAGACTTCAATGGGGTTCGAAGTTCGAGTTCTAATAGAACCTCTAGTTGCTCTATATTCTAGGGGTACATCAGGTCTCTAGTCTATACTTACTTGAGCTAGAATATTCTCAATAGTCAGTTATAAATTGTCTATAACGGATGCAGTTGTGGATGAGGGGCACTTGAATTTTATTAGGTATCCTTAGGCATTTTTCTAAGAGAATTGGAGTGAATTATAGGTTGCTTTGTTTTAATCAGTGAGTGAAATTTAGAGGATTTTACTGCATTATAAATAAAGGTAAAGTATTATTTAATATAGCTAGAGAAATATTAGAGGGAGGAAGGAAATTTTAAGATTCCCTACGGCAATGTTTTCTAATGCAAGTGACCCTTTAAACCTTACCTTAGGAATTCCCATTTTTGTTATTTTGTATGAGCTGGTATGATGTCTCCCATACACTACACACATAGAAGAGGAGTTTCCCCTTCCCCTGTTCTATTAAAAAACCCTTGAAGGCGGGATAGGGGGGACATTAAGAGCAGTATGAATAGGGGTGGAGACAAGTGCTATGATTTTTCCCCCTACACTCACACTAAAAGAGGAGATTTTCTCCCCCTGACTATAAAAAAACCCCCTCGAAGCAGCAGGATAAGGGGATGTATAGAACAGTACTGAGCTAGTGGGTGGAGGCAAGCTGTTATGTTTTTCCCCAAAAATACATGCAACAGGCTCGGGCGGCCCCCAGGGGGGAAAAGGGGGAAAACCCCCCGGGGGGCCCCTGAGCATGGTAGACCTAAAGTTGTTTTTTAAACTCCAATATAAATCATCAGAAGAGGAAAACCCAAAAGTCGCGATAGGAAAGAGGAGGCAGAAAAGCAAGAGGCAGAGTATAGAGGCTCTACAGTCCTTTACAGGCAGCAGTTTGGGTGGGGCCCTAAAGATGAAACTCACACCGACGTGGGCCCATAGAAATCAATTGGTGGGCACCCAGCAGTCAAACTCTCACCTGTGGGCCCAAGGGGTTCCAGTCCGACACGGACTGCACACATAGAAGAGGTGATCCTGCTCCCCTACATCTATATACAACACCCTCAGAAGCAGCAACATAGAGGACATTATAGAGCAGTACATAGCTAGTGGGTGGAGATAAGCTGCTATGATGTTTCCCATACACTACACACATAGAAGAGGAGATTCTTCTCCCCTGTATCTATATAACACACCCTCAGAAGCAGCTGGCAGGACATTGTAGAGTAGATGTGACCAGTGTAAGCTGTGATTTCAACACCAGGGGATATATAACACATACTAGAGCTATCTCTGATCCTCTATTTGTCTTCCTTTGCCCCCTTCCTTCTTCATGGATTTATATGTTGTCGCAAACTATAACTGATCCACTCGCAGGTTAGCGGGAAATAGTCTGTATTCTTGAAACGCGCTAAGATTGAATTTGAAGCAGAGTTTTCAGAGTGTATGATGAGTCAAAGGGTGGGGGTGGGGGGAGCCTGGTCATATATGTTACAAAGTTTATTATTTCCTCTGTTACTATTGATACTATTAGTGTTGATTGAACCGTTGTAGAAAAGTTATGTTCGAACATCTCGATTTTTTAGAACTGGAACAGAAAAGAACATTTTACTGTTCGTTTGAGTAAAATTCTAGTTCTAGTTCGACACTCCATTTTCAGTTTTGTTTTTTCAGCGGCTTTCTCACATCTTTTGACGACTTCCACTTCACCTTTGCTGCACTTTTGGCGGCCAGACCAATTCAACCTTTCTGCACCGCTTGGCGGGACCTCCAATCACCTGTTCTAGCACGCTTTTTAGCGGCCATGCCAATCAGATGATCGGAGCAGCAGGATAAGGTGAGTCGCAAAATTGTCATCGATGAGTGTGCAGTTATTGGGCTCTCAGTTGGCTGCTAAGAAATCAAAATGACCATGTTATATATATTTCACGTGTATTTACATTCTGAATTTTCCATGTGTCAGACTAACTCTCTGTACTGTACAGATGGTTGTCTTAGTTTATGATAGGCATTTTCATCTCCATAGACAGCTAATAGTTAGGGAGTTTGTTATATATGTCCAGGCTGATTTTTTCCCACACCCAGAAGATGTTATTTGGTGCAGACATTTGCAAGGCTCACATAATGCCGTAACTCTACTCATTCATTGATATATATTATAACAGGAGTGGCTTGGATTTGCTGTTTTTGCAGTTTAGGGGGTTCAGTAATTGTATAACACACCGTCTCCAAATCTACCGCTGCACCTCCTATATCTACGCCCCTGCTTGTAAGCTGTCCTCATCTTTTCAGTTCGCCATTGACAGATATGACGTATTTTAGCCTCTTAGTTTTTTTCTTTCACTCTTGAGCTAATTGTCTTCACTAAGTTGTTCCACGTTCTCCTGTTATGTTTTGGATGGTAATTCCAGCTTATCCTCACCTGTACAGTATTAAAAATATTAAACCAGAAACAATTTTCTCCCATTGACTTTAATGGGGTTCGAGTTTGAGTTCTAGTTCAACTCGAACCGAACACTAGTACTGTTCTAAGTTCTACTCGAACTAGAATATTTTCCTGTTCGATCATCTCTATTTGTTTCCATGTAAAAGACTTGTGCAAAATGTTTGCATTTCTCTTAAAGTCACATAACTAACTAATCTGACAGAGACAATAAAGTGTGGTAGTAAGCAGGAGCCACTGTGCAAATGTGAATAGAGCCTGACATGTTTTCTGAAAATGCTCAGTACTCTGTGCAAACTCAGATGACTTAAAGGAGTTTGCTTGCCATGCTGTTGCCCAGAGCTACATGCAGCTTTAGATTCACACTTTCCAGTCAAGCTAAGGGTGATTCATTAACATATCGGCTCTGCTATTCCTAGCTGATCTTGTTATAGTAATGAGAGTGCATTTACAATCTGAGGAGATTTATCATCTGTAGTGCACAAAGCTACAGATCTTTAAGGGTTAAAACTTGTCATTTACTTAGATAAGCAAGCTCCAGTGTTAGAGATAAGACTGAGCAGGGAGTGACTCTTCATGTTGGGATGACTGCTTGGAGCAATGAGAACAGGGAGAGGTGATTGGTAGCCTAGAGAAACTTGTGTACACTAGCAGTAGATAAAATCTCCTTTATCTCCTGAACAAAGCAAAATTAGATCATCAATGTATTTGGTAATAGTCTTCATCTATTTGTGTTCCATTGATGCATGATTACATGGATGCTGCCTTATTACCAAACACTAGAATTCCCTTTACAGGCCTTTTTTATGCTCCATCACCCCCAAAAACACCTGCAAACCCTGCCCGAAATCCAAATGTGTATAAACCACACCCCTTTGAGATTATTTTCCAGGAAAATCATGATGCAATTAAAATTTGACATTAGGAAAAAGAAAAGGGTTAAAGTCTCCAGCAAATAATGTGTATTTTCTGCATTGACATGAGAACATTCTTCTAGTCGGGATTGTAGCTCTGTTAATGGGGGGATTTCCATACAGAGGGAGCACAGAACCGACCAAAGCATCTATTTGTATCCTAACCTTGAATGCATTGCAGTCAGCACCCACATGTCGAGCTCAACTTTTTTGTAAACCACAATGCAACCTCCCTGAACTCTCGATTCTGGCAGAAGCTTCGCGCCGATGACAGCTGAGTCCTATCCAAATAAAATGATGGATTTTTGGAACACGATGGGGGGAGATAAATGCTAAAAACAATCGAAGATGCAGAGACAGGCTTTTAAAGCATCGTTTGACGATTTCCCTTGAGAGCACTTGGGTTTGCAGAATGGGAATATAAAGTGATCTAAAAATGGATGAAGAAGAAAAGAAAAGCTTTTATAGAATATTCTAGATTTCTCATCCAGTTATTTGTACCGTTTATAATATGGTACCATGAGTAATAAAGCACCAATAGATCACAAAATGTGGAAGGAAACAGAGAGGGTAATATTATTGGCCTTCAACTTCAATAAAGGGGTGGCTGGTGGCTCAAGAAGGGGGTGGCTGGTGACTCAGGAACGGGGTGGCTGAAGGATCAGGAAGGGGGTAGCTGGTGGCTCAGGAAGGGGGTGGCTAAAGGATCAGGAAGGGGGTAGCTGGTGGCACAAGAAGGGAGGTGCTAAAGGTCTCAGGGAAGGGGGTGGCTGGTGACTCAGGAACGGGGTGGCTGAAGGATCAGGAGGGGTTAGCTGTGGCTCATGCGAGGGGAGGTGGGTAAAGGATCCAGGGAAGGGGGTAGCTGGTGGCTCAAGAAGGGGGTGGCTAAAGGATTAGGAAGGGGGTGGCTGAAGGATCAGGAAGGGGGGTGGTTGGTGGCTCAGGAAAGGGGTGGCTAAAGGATCAGGAAGGGGGTAGCTGGTGGCTCAGGAAGGGGGTGGCTAAAGGATCAGGAAGGGGGTAGCTGGTGGCTCAGGAAGGGGGTGGCTAAAGGATCAGGAAGGGGGTAGCTGGTGGCTCAGGAAGGGGGTGGCTAAAGGATTAGGAAGGGGTTGGCTAGTGGCTCAGGAAGGGGGTGACTGAAGGATCAGGAAGGGGTTGACTGGTGGCTTAGGAAGGAGGTGGGCGGTGGTTTAGTAAAGGAGTGACTAATAGGCCAGCAAGGGGGTGGCCAGTGGGTCAAGAAGAGGGTGGACAATGGGTCAGGAAGATGGAGGCTGGTGGATTATGAAGGGGGTGGGTGGTGTTTCGGAGGGGGTGGCTGGTGACCCCGGTAGGGGGTGGCTGAAGGAACAGGAAGGGGGGGTGGCTGGTGGGCGTTATGAAGGGGGTGGGCCTCCCTAGGGTTAGTGGTTCAGGAAGAAGGAAGTGGCCTGGATAGGCCAGCAAGGGGTTGGTCAGTGGGTCAAAAAGAGGGTTGACGATGGCTCAGGAAGGGGGTGGCTGATGGCTCAAGAAGGGGGTGGCTGGTGGACTTCAGGAGGGGGTGGATGATTGGCTCAAGGACAGGGGTGTGCTGGTGGCTCAAGGAAGGGGTTGGGCTGATGGCTCAGAAGGGGGTGGCTGATGGCTCAGGAAGTGGGTGGCTAAAGGATCAAGAAGGGGTGGCTGAGAAGGATCATTGAAATGGATGGTGAGGATCAGGAAGGAGATCAAGTAGTGAGATGATTTAATTTATTAACTATTAGAAAGGATTTGCTTTATTGCTAAATTTTAGAAAATCCATCTCAGATTCCTTCCTTGCATCTATCATTGTGTAAACCAATGCTTTCTAAACCATACGCGGCGGGGATGCAATCAGATTATTGGATCGTTATTAGACTATCATGGAAGCCGCTCAAGAAAGAGAATATTTTGCTGAAATTTCCACGTTGACGCGAGACATTGGCTAACGGCGTCCACGTTATTGTGGTTGTGTTAAGAATTGCCTAAAAACAGATGTGGAAAATTGTTTGGAGATGAGAAACGTGAACAGGAGTTATTAATAAAACCTGGCAAAGCCAAAGAGCAGAGGGGGTGAGCATCCTGTTCATCAGTTATCGATGGACGTTCTGGATCTAGGTTTCCTGTTTTTGAAATTTTGAGATGAAAAGTCGGGAGAAATAATACATCATTGATACAATTCAGAGGAGTTTTATGACTGTTTTAAATAACGTTTATTTGATTGCTACTCGTCATGTGTTTTGCAAATATAGTCTTGGCTTGGTCTTCTGAAGATCTTAACCAGTTACCTGACCCAGTCTTTTCCCATCACTCGCCCCCTCTCTGACCAGACACATTCTCCTTTTCATAGTACAACCTGGTAGGAAAGGCTTCATATCGCTTGCTCAGTCATTGTAAAAAATTATTCTTTTTTTAACCGACAGGGAAGGCTTTTTTTTGTGTTCCCATTTTGACTTTTTTTTTGTAATATGATGGAGAGTAGTAAAGAAAAAAAAAATACTTTGTTTTTTATATTTTTATTAACTAGCAAAAGTGGCACCCAATTGTGTCACGTTTTCCCATCGTGGACAGTTTAGATCGGGTGATAATCAAATTCCTGGGTCCTGGGGGCGAGGCTAAAAGTTGCAGTTTGGACTGTTCATTATTTATAGTTTAAGAATATTTTATTTTGTTTGTGTGGTTTATTTTTGTTACTTTATTTTTTACCTTTGTGCTCCCACGCTCCATAGTGATGGTGAGAATATAGAGCCTGAACTTAAAAATTTGTCAAAGAAACAGTAGTTGACCGCCTGTTTTGTAGGGTACATTAAACAGGACGTATGGTGTCAAACCTTCTTCGAAAGCTGCGATGAGCTGTGAGTGCAAAAGGAGAAGTTAGTTAACCCTTAAGAAAAAAAAACGTTTTACAACTAATGTATTAGATATAAATTTATGACATTGGTTAGAAGAATAGAAAAATTTTATTTTTGAGACTCAAACCTGAACCTAAATTTTATCAGAATTAGGGCTAGGTTTAGGGTTGTAGGGTCAGAAAACCACCTGTGGTCACATCCAAAATAGCAAACATCATACACTTGCGACAAATGACCAGGGTCCAAGGAACTTAATTGATCAGAAAACGTGTGATTATAAGCTCTAGCTCACGGGTTGTCAAAACCGCGGCTCTCCAGATGTTGGGAAGCTACAAATCCCATCATGCCCAATGTTAATAGATTATACAATGAATTGATGGGCGTTGTAGTTTCCAAACAGCTGGAGGGCGCAGTTTGACAACCTGCTCTCAGCTCTTCGGAAGACAGAAATTGAGGTATTTTATTACTGTAACTATAAAGAATCCTTTTATATGTTAATGAGATAATTTCAGCCACGTAGCTTGGATCCCCCACATTCTTTAGACAGTGCAGTAATATGTCAGTCCCATTATGTAGAAAGGCCTAGTCGGAACATTTTACAGGCAAACCCTTAGATATCTCCGCAAACATGGCCCACAAATAAATCTCTTTCTATAAAAGTGAATATGATAAGAAGTCCTTGGATGGGACACATGTCTTTATTTGACTAATTGCAATATATTAGCTCATATCTGAGCAAGTTAATCTAAGTTTTTTCTCATGTGACAAAGGACTAATATGGTCATGGCCGCATTGGTTCTTCTGAGGTGCCCATGCACAACCGCCCGCAGTGCATGATATTGTCTCCTTGAACTTTGCTACATTTTACAGGGTCGTCATCAGTTATGCTTAAAGAGGTTATGTCCATCACATACATTGGCTTTAGACACGTACAGTGAACGCAGATTCAGGCAGCAACATAGAAGCCAGGGGTCAAGTGTCTTATTGTTAGGTAGACAACAACGAAAACTGCACCAGGGGGACAGGGCTAGCCATCAGTCATCTATTAACGCCATTCCCGCCCCCCCCCCCCCCCCCCCCCCCCCACGCCCCCCCCCCCCCCCCCCACCCCCCCCCCCCCCCCCCCCGCCCCCCTCAACCTTTTCCCCCCCCCCGCCCCCCGGGGCCTCCGCATACAGCAAATCAATACTGGGGCCCCCATTCATTAACTAGTTTCTATTTTTTAACAGTAAATCAGTGGAGCCCCTTTTTTGATTAAGGCCCCCGGACAGGATACTGCACCTATTGGACCCCTGGACCCAGGAACAAGGAAGGGCCGAGTTCCTAAATGTTCCAGAAGGTTAAAGGTCACTGAACCAGGTCATTTGGGACATGTCCTTTAAATATAAAAGAAGCTTAGAGCTGCGCAACACGCGCCCACAGAAAAACAAGGATGACCGGAGTGAGTGTTGGTGAGACCCTTAAGTGCCGGCTAGGACACACCGTTCAGGCACTACGGCGAGGTGAGGGAGGAGCCGGGTCAGGTAACGTATCTAGTACCGGGGGCGCTGTGGCAGAAGCAGAAGGTAGCAGAAGCACAGGCATGACTGGGGCCGTCTCGGCGTGCTCCGGGGTGGGATAGAGGGGCTCCTTTGTTGTGCTTTGGATAATGTCTCAGAAGCATGGGTGTGCAACCGCCCTTGTTATTGAGTTTCCAATGAGAACGATAACATGCGTAGAAACATACATTCAAGGTTCTCATCAAACCACCACACTGCAAAAACAGGAGCTCTTGTTTCTAACTTAATCAGACAGAGCAATGGTGTTTGACAAATGCAGGTATATCCTGTAATGATAAAAGTTCCATTTATTTTTATAGATCAAACTTCACATGAACATTCAATGTGCAGCAATATGCTACTTGCATTATATAATGATGAGTCTGTGTGACCACTATGTCCAGAAGACTCAAACAAAGTATTATATCTCCAGTGGCCATCTGCATTATCCAAATGCCCAGGCAGTGGAGAGAAACCAGACAGGGCGGGGCCTTGCTCCCGTTTCAGGCAGAGATCCCTCCCCTTGGTGTGTCGTGAAAAGGGGAGGGATCTTCTTCAAAAATTGCTCGTTGGGTGCGGTCCACGCTGTCTGTTTCTGCTTCACTTATTTTGTCGGGTGTTCGGATAATATGGATGCACTTGGAGAAAAAATACTTTATTTTGCTTAGACTTATCTGATATAATTCAATGTGGCTGAGAGCATACCTCAGATAGTCGCATGTTTCTGCACATGGGGTTTGCAGCCGGAGACTGCTGCAGATGTGCCCGCCCCGAGGTGACCCACCCCCCCCCCTAACCCCCACCCCCACCCCCCTCCCCCCCCCCCCTCGCCCCTGGTTCGGTGGGGAAAGGCATCTTTATATCGCGTCTGTAATGAATATTACTGAATATTACAGTAGCGGCTAGTTAATGCTGCTCTAGGCGGCTCAATGTATGGGTGGCTTTTTCGGGACAGCTTAGTGTTGGGGTGGTGGCTGTTCCCACCATTCCGAGCCTAGGTATGGATAGGACTCTTGAGACTATTAAATGCCTTCTGCTCCAAGTTGATCAGGAGACGTGTAGCAAGCAGAGGAGCTGGAGAGAGGGTCTACTAGCCCGACCAGAGGCTTAAAGGGTTGTCTCACTACAATTTGATTCATCTTACCTCTGTCCTTTTTGCTTGGTTTCATTTTGTATTCGCAGGGTCGTGATTTACTGGCTTGTACTAGGCTGCAGTAGAGAAGCCAGGTCTGGTAGCTATAGCAACAGTGCTGGCAGCCGTATCAGGAGAGATGGAACAGGTCTTGTAGCGATAGCAAAGTATAGTGTAACAAAAAAGAAAAGTTGCGTCACCAACCAATTGTTAGTAGGCACTGTCTGGTATTCGCACGTATCCCGTCCGGTGTATTTGACGTATAGTTCAATGTGGCAAATCAATAGAAGGCTGATACAGCGATTCCACCAGGATCAAAAATAGGTTAAAAAAGACTTAATGATAGTTTATTGAGCTTTGTCCATAAAAAATGATTGGGTCCATTAGTACCATGAGTTGGTTCAAAGTATAAACGGCTGTAGCTGTAGCATAGCAAACCAGCGCTGGCACCCGCTATCAGGACGAGAGTTGAAACAGTCTGTTAGCTATAGCAACCAGTGCTGGCAGCCTATCAGGAGAGATCGAACAGGTCTGTAAGCGTATTAGTGACATGAGGAGTGATGCAGGCAGTACAAATGGGGATATCTAGGCAATAGGTAGGCTACGAGATAATGGACTCGTATTTGCAAGTGTGAACTTGTTTTTTGCAAGATCTTTAGCATAAAAAGCAGCAACCTTGTAGTGAGACAACCCCTTAAAGGGAAGCATAAAGTGTGCGCGGAGCATTACAGTGCTGGACTCTAGGTGCCAGGATGTTAGAGAGGGTTCTACGTGTAGTTAGTGGGCTGGGCCTAGGGTTTTTGTTTGTGCCTATGCTTGTTTATGCTCCTGTCTCTGAAAAAGCCTGTGCTGAGGCAATACTTACCCAAATTCCGTAAAGCTTAGTACACCCCAGTGACGGTCCAGACGAGAGAGAGTCGTCACTAAGCAATAAGCCTATTGTTGCACATTGAAAAAGTTCATGTTGAAAGTTTGATCATAGTGAAGAATAAATGGAACTTTTATAATTACAGGATATGCCTGCAATCAGGCCATCTTTTCCATTGCGCACACTAGGCAGTTGCCCGGGGCTCGCGCTCCTCGAGGGGCCCACAAGTCTGGGGGCCCCAGGATGGTGTGTATTATATATTATATATAATATATATAGTATTATATATATATATCATAATTATATTGTAGTATATATAGTATGACTCTATATATATATATATATATATATGATCCCGCACGGAATATACGGAAAAAATGCGTACCCTGTTCCTTGTTGCTATGTTGCTTTATTCAGAACTGTGATTGTATGTTTTTAGGACGTGCAACCAGTTAAAAACGCATGGCTGTCGAAGGGGAAGACCTCAAAGGTTCCCTTGCCTGCAATTTAGTCTTGTAGGACTGCAAGCGGTGGTGGTGTCGCCAACATAAGTGGCCTGATAATATGGGTGGGTTGGAGGTGGCAAGAGGGCATGGGCCTAGTGTGACCGTCATGTATTTGGGAAGGGCCCTATGCAGTGGTTTATGCCCGGGGGCCCTTAATACTGTTAAGACGACGGCTATGCCGTGCATTTGTCTAAAATAGTCTGCAGCATTGTAGATTGACTCCCCATCATCAATTATACGCAGACCGGGGGATGGGGATTACTGAGTCTCGGAAGCTACGCCGAAGGGGCTATGGATGTTTGCCAGGCTTCGGTTATTTTCCGATCTAAACACAAGTTACTCTGAAAAGCTTTCTAACTGAATTTATAGCCCAAATGCGGAGTAAATTGAAAGTCGAAATTGTACTTTCCGAAGTCTTTTTTTTTTTCCGTATTTCAAGACCAAACCAATTTGCAATATCGTCCTTTTTTTCCTGTCTTCACTCATCACGTTGCATCTGAAGAGAATATTATTCTAAAGAAGGTTCATTCCTTTAAGAGCATTGTATTACACTCCTTACATATGCTATCGGCGCCATACGGGGACCAGGCTCAAGATGGGGTCAATGGGACCTGCAAAGCGTCCTGAGTCATGGAATTGGCGGTTGGTTGCTAGGTGCCAGGTATTGCTTATACAAAAAAAAAAAAAAAAAGAGGAATATGGGTATTCAATGTTAAAATATTTTCTGGAGTACTCCACAGAAGAGGAAATGCGTGCCACAGTAATTTAGGAGAGCAACGTTGTATCATTAATAACACAAAGAGCGGGGTGAATGGAAGGAACGGGTGGTCCACTTGTGCAATATTGCGTGAGCAGCACTAGAAACATCTAAAAATAAACTTCCTGCATAAGATGAAAGAGGAAATCGGTCGAGAGAATTTTATTGTTAGAATAGGAACAACATGAGTAATGCATGGAGAGGAGCATTAAAGCAGGTGGGGAGAGCAATAAAAGCCTCAATGCTCAAACGCAAAAAAGAAGCTCATTATGGCCATTATAAAACGTCACGTTAAGTCACGGGGAAAACAGGGCAATGACTGAAGAAAAGGACAATGTGTAACAGAAGATTAGTGCTGCAGAAGTTATCGGATTATGTGGCAAGGTCTGGTGCGGAGCAATCTTGTAATGCGTACAAAATGGGCATACCGCAGAAGGGGTATGTATAGAAGATAAAAATAATGTCCAAAGAGATAGAAAACATAGTTTAGTTTTATATAATATCAGAAAAAGAGCTTGATGGGAGCTTGGGAAATCACTTTATATGATGAGGACAGGAGTTGTCTTTGGGTGTCATCGACTTTTTACACGCAAGTTGGGTACCAGAAAAAAGAATAATTGGGGCCAAAAGAAGCCGGCTCATCAAGGCACAGTTGTGAAAGACTGCAGTTACAGGACATTGTTAGTACACATATTATACATATAAGAGGCGGTATTGGACCCACCCAATCACTGCATGCTCCTCAACTAATTACCATGTAAGAGCAGTACAGGGACATGATGTTACCGCCTGATACTGTAGTGAGGAGCTATAGACCCACTCAATAGCTGCATGCACTCACTAATACATGTAAAGAGCAGTACAGGACATGAGTATCCAGCACGTGTACTGTAGAGAGGCGCTATAGACCACCAATTGTGATGCAATCACTATACATGTAAAGAGCAATACAGGGACATGTAGTACCACATCTACCTGTAGAGAGGCGCTTTAGACCACCCTCAAACACTGCATGTCACATCACGTATTTACATGTCAAGGAGCACTACAGGAACTATGTAAGTACACCATTTATTGTAGAGAGGGCTATAGGACCACCAATCACTGCATGCACCTCATTATTACATGTAAGAGCAGTACAGGACATGTAGTTACAGCACTGTATTTTAGAGGGCCGCTATTGACCGCCAACTCAGCTGCATGACCTCACTAGTACAGGTAAGAGCAGTAACAGGATCATGTAGTTATCCGCAGCTGTACTGTAGAGGAGGTGCTATAGACCGCCAAATCACTGCCTGCACCTAACTGAGATACCTTGTAAGAGCAGTCCTGGCACATGTAGTACCTGCACTGTACTGTAGAGAGGTGTGCTATAGGACCGCCCAATCACTGCCTGCACATCACTAACTACATGTAAGAGCAGTTACAGGATATGTGAAGTACCGCACTGTACGTAGAGAGGTGCTATAGACCGCAAATCACGCTGCAACATATAATACATGTAAGAGCAGTAAGGATGTATGTAGTACCGCACTGTACTGTAGAGGAGGTGCTATAGCCACCGATCACTGCATGCACTCACTAATTACATGTAATGAGCAGTACAGGATATGTCAGTACGCACTGTATTGTAGAGAGGTGCTATAGACCACCAATGTGCTGCCTGCGCACCTCCCTAATTCTATGTAAGAGTAGTACAGGCTGCATGTAAGTACCGCACTGTTACTAGTAGAGAGGTGCTTAGTAGACCACAATTGCTGCATGCACCTCACTATGACAGGGTTTTGGTGTTCTGATTAATTCGTGTGGATCTCCATCAATCGCATCCAGTTGCAGATCAGCTGTGTCTGGGACATTGTATGGTGAGACCATACTCAAAGGAAAGACCATTATATGTTTAAACATTGTATCCTGAGGACGTTGTAATTGGCTGTGTTGGTATTTATTTTACATCAATCTTTGTATGTGACCGGCCTCTACCTCATGAGGGTTTTTGGTTTTCCTCTGGATCAACACTGTAAGATAACAGGCTACAAACTTAGAAGCTGCGTCACTATGTAACAATGGATTTCCCTCGGCCAGAAGGTTTCCAAAATATTCATGATCTATTTAAAAAAATGTAAGTAATGAAAAACATGGATGTTATTCTACCCGGCAGTGACCCAGGCGGCCGGACTGTGCATGAGCCGCGCGCACTGTGTGAGGAATAATTGATGAGGTTGTGGCTCAGTCCTGTGAGTGGCACACGCGGGGCTGCTCCGGAGCCGCTCACAGGTTATGGTCTATCTATCTATCTATCTATCTATCTATCTATCTATCTATCTATCTATCTCATATCTATCTATCTCATATATCTATCTATCTATCTATCTCATATCTATCTATTATCTATCTTCATATCTATCTATCTATCTATCTATCT